>VZUI01016809.1:0-23480 GCA_013401135.1 Cettia cetti
CTGCTTCTAACACCCTGACCAACAGGGTGCCAGGTCACATCCCTGACTCTGTCAGGGGTTTTCTTTAGTTTTTTTCCCTGTTTGTTTTGTTTGCTTGGTTTTTTCTGTACTACTACATTTGTTTATTTTAATATTCCTAGTAAAGAACTGCTATTCCTATTCCCAAATCTTTGCCTGAAAGCCCTTAATTGCAAAATTATAGTAATTTGGAGGGAAGGGGGGTTACATTCTCCATTCCAGGGAAAACTCCAGTTTCCGCTGGCAGATACCTGTCTCTAAACCAGGACAGTGAGTAAACAGATTTAACATGTTTCAGTGTTTAAAATGTTAGAAAGCAGCCTCCCTCTTAAACTTGCATTTCCTGGGATTTGTGGCAGCACAGCTGTTCAGCAGCTATGTCATGGTTGGTGTCAAGAAATTAATCCAGCAATAAAACTCCAAACTCACTTTGTCTTCCATAAATGTTTTTGGCATTTGATTCAATTCCTCCAGTCTGGTTCTCAGCATTTTCCTTAAAGACGAAGCTGGAACTTAACCTGGCAAGGAGTGTAAAGAATAACAGAAAGCCTTCTACAGGTATGTTTACTGGAAAAAGCAGGTCAATGGCCTATGATGGTAAATTGGTGACAACACACAGGGTAAGGTGACCACATGAGGAATCTGAATGTATATAAGTCCATGGGATCTGTTGAGACGTATCACAGTGTCCTGAAGTCATTGGCTAAAGTATTTGCCTAGTCACAGTCCATCATGTTTGAAAATCATGGCAGTCAGGTGAACCTCCATGGGACTGGAAAAGGGAAAATATTGTACCCATATTTAACAAGGGCAGAAAGGAGGACCCTGGGAATGACTGACCTGTCAGCTCACCTTTGTACCTGGGAAGAACACAGAACAGATCCTCCTAGAAGCTGTGCTAAGGCACAGGGAAGACAAGGAGGTGATTTGAGACAACCAGCTCGGCTTCACCAAGGCAAAACCCTATCTGGACAACTTAGTGGCTTTCTATGATGGGAATACATCCGTTGATAAGAGAAGGACTACAGATGTCATATATCTGGACTTATGCAAAGTTTTTGACATGGTTTCTCCTGAATGTCCTCCTCTTCAAATTGGAAAGTGATGGATTTGATGAGTGGATGGTTAGATGGATAGAAAAATGGATGGATGGTCACATCCAGAGTGTAGTGATCAACTTCTCAGAGTCCCAGCAGACATCAGTGAAAAGTGATGTACCTCAGGGGTCTGTACTGGGACCAGTGTTATTTAATAGCTTAATAAATAACAGATGAAGGGATTGAGTGCACCCTCAGCAGATTTGCAGATGATACCAAGCTGAGTGGTGCTGTATACAAAACTGAAGGATGCAATGCTGTCCAGAGGGACCTGGACAAGAGGGAGAAGTGCACCCATGGAAATCTCATGAGGTTTAACAAGACCAAGTGCAAGGTCTGCCTCGGCCAGGACAACTCTCAGTATCTTCTCCCAGCTGAACAAACCAAGCGTCCTCATGCTATCCTTATAAGGTCTTGATCCCATGGCCACAGCTCTTCCATCTGGTTCTCCATGCAGCTTCACAAAAGTCTGTGATGACACATTGCTGGGGTAGGCGAGCTCAGAGGATCAAAGACTGCTGAAGTTCTTCCTCCTTGGAGGAAATCTCTGCAAGAGAGTGGATGAGATTCTCTGCTCAGGGCAAGCCCAGACTGGCAAATGACCTTTACCTTGTAATTGCCATGGAGGTGTCAGGTCCCCACGCAAATGTCTAAAGGAGGCAAAATTCCAAGAATTTTGCCTCTGAAAATCAGCTTGCTTCTTTGTGCCTGTTTCAGGTTACACTTCAAAATCACAAGGGACTTCATAGCACCAGCTAGGAGTGTAGTTCTTTCCTCAACTTTGAAAATGTATCTTTTTCTCTCAAATATAGAATTTGGGGAACACAGAGATCTGCAGAAAAAATTTTCTTATAGACATTTTCTTATTCTAAACAGTTATTAAATTTTAAAGAAAGGTGAAGCTATTTCCCAAAATTTGAAAGATATAATTTTTTCCAGCAACAAAATAAACTTATTTCAATTCATGTTCTCTTGAATATGAAAAATATATTTACCAGCCAATCTTTTACTCAGGTTATTTTCTATGTGGCTAATTTTTTTTGTTTTACATATGAAAAGTGAGAAAAGTTCCATAGCTGTGTAGCCTTGAGGGTTATTTTTTGATCTCTGAGTGTGGCAACTTTTTCAGACACTACTAATAAGGATTGTTTCTGTCTACAGTATAATCCCTTTAAAATGTCTTTCCCTGGTACTGCAGCTGTGAATGATTTCCTTCAGGGGAAAAAAAAATTCCTTTTTTATTCTGGTCCTTCACTCCTGTCTAAGTATTTGCTTTACAGCTGTGCTGCAAATTTTTAATTTGAGGCTAATTAAATGCAGACACTTATGAAAACCAAGGATGTGATTTGCAAGGAGAACAACACTTATGGGGATGTGAAAAATGAAACAAAGTAATGAAAACCAGCCATTACAACTAAGGCTGCAAGGCCACTGTTTTGTGGGGTGACACCAGAGGAGCCTCTGGTGAGGAAGTGTAGCTCTCAATGTCTGTAAGCACACCAAGAGCAGGAGAAGAAGCAAGGCAATGTTGGTGCTCTGAGGGCTGTGCTTGCCTGATGGCAGCCCGTTGTCTGGGAGGGATGGATGGGGATCTTCAGGGACTGCTGGGGATCTCACTGCGGTATGCACAACCCGCCCGGCATGGGAGCAGCATTTCACTGTCTTTGCTGCCCTGGGGCCCTGTCCTTGTTTACATGGTACAGGATTCCCTGGCCTCTAGGACCAGGCAGGAGGCCTCTCTTCCTGCTGGCAGGGAGAGCCCAAGGAGTCCGAATTACATGTGTGAAGAAGGTGATTCTTTACCTCAAACCCAGGCTTTTCTTCAATCAGACCAGAGCACTTTGTCATTTTAAGTGGAAATGACAAGTCTAGCTTTTAGATGGACTAATATATGCTGCTGTAGATCTTCAGCTACTTGTCTGGACCAGTGTTAGCTGAAAGGGATGAGTAAGTTTGTTTACTCTGCCATTACTGAGTTAATAGTTGCTCTTGGTAAAATCTGTCAGATTTTTAAGCTACTGAATATCTTGTAACAAAACTGCTACCCATCACCAAACCAAAATTTGATTTCAAAATGGAACACATTTTGAAAGTGGTCTCATTTTCTGTCTGAAGTGGATCTCAGTTGTAAGGAGTTGCTTGATTTGACTTTGCTTCCTTATCTATTGTGGAAGACATCAGGAATAGGGAATATTGGAAAGAAAAGGTACTTATAGGTCACAGCTAAGACTGCCTTTAACACTTTGCTGTAGTCTGCTGGCACTGGAGTAATCTTTCCTTGTGGCAAGTGTTGTTACGACAGACACAGACATGGAAATAAAGTGTTGTCTGTGAGCGAATCACAGGCAAAGGAAACCTCTTACTGCAACATAGCACACAGCAATCACAAGTGACAATGTGACTGCAAGCAGGGAGTTTTTTCTTCTTTTTTTTGTTTCTTTGGGATTTTTTTTGTTATTTTTTTGTGGGTTTTTTGGTTCAGTAGGGTTTTTTTCTGTTTTTTGTTTGTTTGTTTGTTTTGTTTGTTTGTTTGTTTGTTTTTTGTTGTTGTTGTTGTTTGGATTGTTTGGGGTTTTTTGATTACTAATATACCAAGCACTTTCAGAACACTTTTTTCCAAAGTCAAGAGACAGCATTTGATTTGGAAATGATCCCAGGGAAGCACAGTCATATTCCTGCTCACGCAGAGTCACACATATAAACATAATCGCGTCTTCTGGGAGAAGGGCTAGATAGTCAAGTTTAGTCTTTGTGTTTTTATGATTGAGGTCATGTATGGTAATCAAATTGTGCCTGGAAAACAAGGTCAGTGATGACAGCTGATTATGTAGTGTCTGAAAATTGTACCCACTGATTTGAAGTCTACACTCCCATAATGAACTGAAGTGTGTGTTATATATGCATGGAAAGGTTCAGGTGCCAGCATCAGCAACCTCAACAGCCTTTGGAGAGCTCTTTTTATCTGCAGTGAGGATGAGACAGGTGGGTTGGTGGTCATGTTCAGACTACAGGTGGGGAACTATCTGCCTGAAGACCATATCCATGAGGTCACAATGTGCCATCTGCCCTGCAGCTTGCATGAGCATCATGTGGCTGCTGCTGCGCAGGGATTTTAAAGCAGCACTCACCGCTCTGAAAGAAGTTTACAGTTTTTTTCCTTCTGTTTCTTATTGTGTTTATACACATATAGATACAAAAAATAACCTTCCCTTTAACTGTCTGCCCTGGTCCATTCCCTTCTCTTGAGACAGTTCCAGCTTATGTAATTAATCCCTTCCTGCAAAGCGTGCATGGATCCATACAAATAACTTGTAATGTTTAATTAAACTAAACTGTAATCAACTGAATTCATCTTTTGACTACTGCGTACCAGGGAAGTTTTATCTGCTGAAAATTCACAGTAAGATTGGCTTGACTTTTAGAAGAGCCATGTGAGGTTCTCATTAGCCTTATTATAATTTCTGAATAATAAATATGTAAATGATGAGTTTCACATGGGAGATTTAATTCTGTGCTCTTATTTCTGATTAGCTGGAAATATACTCTGGCTCTGTCAGATAATTGGTAGCACTGCACACCAATAAGGCACTTCCCTACAATTAATCAGACGCAATTGAAATTAAAGAAGGCAGGAGCTGTTACATTTTTGACAGTTTTGTAATGCCAACTTGTTGAAGTTATAACTCAGCCATTAATATAATGTATGAATTATTAAATCTTTCTTATGTCAGGAATTTAAAAACTGAAAGCCCCAAACTGAAGATCTGAGCCTGGAGAATAAATGCTCTAGAAATCAGATTTCTGCCTTCCTCTCTCTCTCATCTCTTTTCTGAACTACTCTCCAAAACAACTCACCCATTTAGTTTGAGTAAAGTGGAGGGAAAGTAGTATCCTTGGGAACTGGAACTTTACATGCACAGTCCAAAGATGTACTTTAACTAGGTGAGGTGGGGAATTTTTTGTTTGTTTTGTTTTGTTTTTTGAGATCTTGACATTGATGAGCCTGGCTGCATGATGACTAATAAAGTGTCACTGCAAATGGAAGATTCGAAATAAATGTGTGTGGTGCACAACAAATAATGTAAAGCAGCTTGATACTTGCATGAATTTCCCTTTCCTTAACTGAATGCAGTGGAGGAGGCAGGACCTTGTGAAAAAATAGTAGTTGATTAGTAGTAAACTATCAAAATGCAAAAGTACCATCCACATGAAAAATCCATTGTTTTAATATATTACCTTTATGCAGATTTTATTTTGTTGCTTTAGTAATTGACTCCTACATACATAAAAAATGCAAACAGCTCTCCACTGAGATGAAGATAATAACCACAGGCAAAGACTGTGGTTTTGGTATTATTTTAGTATTTCATGGCAGTGTAATATTTGAGTGATTCAGTGAATCAAATATTCTCTTCCAGGTTTGAAAAAGGACTCTTTTTCAGTTGCAATGTGGACATCCCCTCAGCATTTTGTTTCTCTTATCACAAGGCCAACTTTAAGCTCCCCTTTTGGTAATTTGAGTTCCAATTTTTACCAAGCATCTACCACCTCTCTTCCACACAAGCAGTCTCCTTAGCTGACAAAGGACAGTCCTCCCCTATGCTGAGGCAGTTTCTCCTCTCCATCAGAAGCATATCAGTTTTATCAGCTTCTTATGCCTTTTTATTCTCCTTTACTCTTGATTTTACCCACCCATTTCAGAATGCACTAGACAGCTTTGCTGCTTTTCTACATCATACTGTAAAAAGTCATAGAAATAAAGTTTACTTAAACTGCTCAGACTGCCTTTTAAAGCTGCAAACCCCAATAGAATGAAATCAGGAAAGGATTTAATTTTAAAGGTCTGGTAATTGTTCACAGAACATAAATAAACTATGGTTCTCAAACTTGTCATATATCCAGAGTGGGCCAAATATTCATATTTTTGTTTGAATTATTTAAGAAAAATATATGTGCCTAAATTATCTATTTACACATTTTTAATGAAGATTCAACATAAGTTTTTCTTTATTATAGCTTTCTAAACAGTTTTTCATTTTCCAAATTTCAGTTTTCCAGTTTTGTAAAACCATCAGCTACAAACTATTAAAACCTGTCACATGAAGAGTCACATAATCAAATATTTAAAAAATGTGTTACCAACTCAGCCCCTAATGAGAATTTTTGACTGTGTATGCATTTTTATGCATTTGTGCAACTCTCCTTCTTTACAGGTGAACCCATGTAAAATAGAGAAGAGATTGTTACTGCGGTATTGCAATCATCAGTTCTTATCTCATTACAATTATTGTGGTAGTTAGTCATCATCAGTGTTATGATGGTTTTAATAAGTTTAAAAAGCACATTCTTTCTCTGTTCATTAGTTTTCTCCTATTGTTATGATCCTCATGGCATCTGCCATTGGTAGACATTCAAACTAAAGTCTAATAGAGATGGAAAAATTCCTTTGTGGATTGAATACAAGTCTGCATTTTCTGCATTTTCTGATTTATAGTCTCTCTACAATGCAGTAAAAATGCTTTAATCAATATGGCTTTTTTTTTTCCTTTTTTTTTTCCTTTTTTTTTTCTTTTTAATAGCTTTGCAAAGTGAACTAGGGGAGAACCCCCTGGAAGTATTGTTTTCCTTCTGTTAAGTGCTGAGGAGTATGAGCAATCCTCCTAATTTATAGACTTCTGTAGCAATATTTCTTAATTATAGGGACACCCCATTTGGTGATACACAACAATAGTTCTTTAAAGGATATTGAGAAACTACCTTCTGTGAGGATGGAGGTGGCAGTCCATGGGTGTCAGCACTGTGCCTAGGGCGACTTTCAAGATCAACCACTGTGTTCCATCCCAGGGGATGTACAAAACCAGGCTTGGCCCTGGGCATCATGCAAATTCACAATAGCTGTTGGATCAGACACCTGCAAAGATGAGGTGCAAACACAGCAGTCTGCTCCCTGGGTGTACTGTTCTTCAGTACAGTAGGACTGCTCTTTGAAAAGAGCACAGATGAAAGCTGTGTTTATAACGAAAGCTGAGATCATGGCACAGCCCACAGGATCTACATTGAGCTGTCTGATACCAGAGGAGGCTGTGAAGAAACATTACGGAAAATGTACCAAGTAGACAGATAAGAATTTTCCTCTCTTTCATGGGGAAAGCATTATAATCTAATTCTTTACACTCATAGGAAAAGCCAAAAATATTCCGAGAAAATTGATATTATAACTTAGTGCGGAAGAGACCTATACCAGTTGCAGGTAGCATGGTCTCTTCCTTGGTGTAGAAACATTATTTAGGCATTGTTTAATCTAGGAAATATTAAAACTACAGCAGTGGCAGGTCTTAGCAGTATCCTTCTCCAAGCTACTGGAGGAAACTGTGTTTCAATCCTTTACATAAAGTGATCAGCCATTTTTAGAAGTAGTTTTCTTCTGCTCTTCCTTCGCTTCTTGTGTAATCCTTCTGAAAAGGCAGTCTCAGATACACACTTTACAGGTTAAAAGTCTTCTTGTTTCATGATTAAATTTATTTATGATACACAAACAGGCTTTGTTTAGCTAGACTTAAACACAGTGTCTATATCATGGGATGGGTTTTCTGTGACCTACATGCCTGTGAACCATGTTTTTGCTTGGATTTTGAGTGTTTCTTTCTTTAAGATAGGGCCAAGATATTCCTCATCAAATTGCTCAATTTATGCTTTTTATTCTCTGCTCCACTGGTCACCAGCCTCCCTGATCTTGGACTGCATGGCAATTTAAGACCCTTGCTTATGTCAGCTCTGCCCCACATTTAGATTCAGCAGATAATTGCTCGCCTGCTGTGAAAAAAGACAAAAATTATGCCTAACATCCCCAGCTGCCAAGTTGCTCTTCTACTTAAAACATGAAAACTGAAGGAAGCAATGAGAACCATTTCCATTTAAGAGTCCTGCTATCCAGAAGCAGCCAGAGGAAACCTAACACTTCCCAAATCATCAGAATAAAACCATGTATGCTTCTACTCTGGAGAAAGCTTAGGTCCCCTTTACTGTGCCTTCCCACTTCCTGAGAGTCCATCTCCAGGCAAGAGTCAGTTTGTTACGATGCAGAGTTTACTAGGCTGTAATACTGCCTGCCAAATTTGTAAATATAGTTCCCCATAAAGACAATATCCTCCTTCTACTTCATCTCAGTACAAGGTGAGCAGACTCTGCTGATTCAAAGATAAGCCAGTGGGAAGAATGAACCCAACACAAATACCTTGAGAGAGATTTCAGGGGTCACAATTTAAAAGAAAGATTACAATAAATGCAATGGCACAGAAAAACTGGCTTAAACCCACAAAGTCAGAATACAACCTGGCACCTTGTTGGTCAGAGGCCTAAGAAGTAGTGATTGCAGTCCTGTTGAAATAGTGGTTGCATCTGAAGGTGATGGTCCTGTGGAAAGTCTGCTCTTCCAGGAGAAATTCAGGTCCTTCTCTGGATCTGTCCAGTGGTGGTGGTGTCCCAAGTGCCCAAAATGCCCAGACTGTATACAGGGGGGTTCAGGCAGTACCTCCCCCACTTCAAGCCAAAAGAAAAGGTGAGCAGTGTAGAAAGAAAGTCCTGTGTTTTTAGGCTGAAATGCCAGAGATTATTGAAATGATAGATAGGTATCTAAGATATTTAAGTATATAGTGTAGAGTGAGACTGAGAATTGCTAATATTATTTGTAGCACAGATCACATTTTCATCTGGTTATATTCCATCTTCTTTTTTTTTTTTTTTCTAGTTCTGGTCTTGCAGACTCTCTTCCTAGTATTAGGTGAATAACAGCAGAGCAGAAGTTCACATGAACAATTTATATCAACTAAAGTATACCCTATTTATTTTTCTAGCTTTTAATCCATCTTGCCAATGATTTTCTGGAGTATATCAAGACACTCTGGAGACCAGCAAACAAGTTTGGATATCACGACAGGAGATACAGGCACTGTTTTGTTAATGGTTTTCACATCTCACTCATTAACAAACAATTGTGTGGTTTACATGATACAGCAGCTCTGACACTACAGCAGCAAGCTTTCAATGTGCTGTTGCTGAGAAACAAAGTATGTGTGCGCTCTAGTTAGGTCTTTTAAAAAGAGTAAAATATATTTGTGATTTTGAAGCTAGGTAATCAAATATTTTCAGGTCAGGGCATGCTCTTAAAAAAAGCAAGAAGGCAATACTGCCATTAAAACCTGTGTGCACATACCAAAGAGATGTATAGACATGAGCTTTGCCTACAAAACTGATTTCTATGTAAGTACACAGGTGTGTATTTTTGCAAATAGATTCTGACTCAACAAATAGCACTTTCAAGCTGTGACAGCAAATATCAAAGATGCTTGAAATGAAAGTGGCATCAGGGCAGTCCCTTGGTCCCTTTGAAAAAGGCTGGGGACCAGCACAAGTACTTAACCATTTCAGAGAGAAGGAGACCCTGACTGACATCCCACCATGAGAGCCTGTTGTGAAGGCTGCCAATCTTCTGAATACAAGCCTTTGCAGGGCTGTAGCTGATGTCTTGGCCTCTCCTGCATGGCTTTTTCAGTAGGGCTGATCTTGGTAAATTACATTATCTAGGGTTCTTTTGCTTCTGTTTTGATGATTACTTGTCTAACCACTGCTGCTCCATAACACATCTTCTCTTGACTCCCTGCAGCCTTGTTTTCTAATCTTTATTCCACAGATATGTGAGACATGATTCCAGAGAGATAACAATCTAAGTTCAGGAAACAGAGAGAGAGGAAGAGAGACACAGAGAGCAATACATTCACAAGTCAGGTTGAAACAGAAGGGTCTTGCTAATAATCAGGGTGACGTTGAAGCCCAGTAGTCTCAAAGTATGTAGTATGTAGTCTCAAAGTGTTTAAATACAGATTGTCTGTGGTTGCAGGATAAAAGAAGATATTTGCTTTATGCCTGCAAAAAGGAGCTCATGCTAGAATTGTTTCACTCTGTTTTACATGCACCTTTTTTTTTTTTTTTTTTTTTTTTTTTTTTTTTTTTTTTTTTTTTTACTTTACGTGTGGTTTAGCATCACAGTCCATCAGGTGATTGTTTTTTCCTGGTCTACAGTGCACTCATTTTTCTTGCTTGTCATTCCAAGGAGAGAATGTGTATGCTATGGGGCTGTATGAGGTGGAGTAGCAGAAGTAACCAAGCTACTCAGGAAATGTCTTCAGTGCCAGATGAGAGTATTGCTTCAGGGACAATTGATCCAAATGTGAGTAGAAGTTGTAAATTTGCTCTCCGTTTTTCTTCTGACATGCACAATTTTTACATTTCTGTTCCTCTTGCACAAAAATGATACCAATTGCCGTATTTCATTAATGAACATACATAGGAACATCTTTCCAGAGAAACCATTATTTTTCCTTAGCCTTTTTTTGATTTATCTACTAAATATTTGTGAGATATCTAAACTTATTATATTCCAACCCTGCTGTCCCCTTCCCAGTCTTCCCCTCCACCTCCCATTATTTCACTGATGCAACTGCACAGAAACCTTTAGATTAGGAGGAATTCTATAATACTCACATGGTATTTATTTTCATAATATACATAGAATTGGAGTTCATATAAATCTACCCTAGGAATCCTTGATGGGATTCCACTAGCTGGAATAAAGTGGAGGTCTTTCCACACACTATTCTGGTCCTTTGGAATCAATGTTTTCACCAATGGTCTGTCACTGTTTGCTGGATTCTGAAGTAGTGAATTCCATGGAAACATTTAAAGACTTAGTGTCCTTTTTAAAAAGTTAGGAGAAAAGAAGGTTATATGAATTTTTTGTTGTTTTTGTTAGGAAAGAAAGTAAAGAAAAGAAGTTGCATAGGCAGAAATGTCTTTATCAACCTTTTGAATTCTTCTTTCCGACATACTGTCATTTGTCCTCAATTTTGAGAGCTGTACCTGTACTGGAGTCATGGAGAAAATGGGCAGAATTTTTCTTGTCACCCATGAAGATAGGTTGAAGAATATTCATGGTGCCAGCACACAATACTAGAAAGGTTACATTTGGGATTTACAAACCCTTATCAAGTTAAAAGCATTTAACCTTTAGCCTGTCCCTCATCCAACACCATTCTCAGTTTGAAAAAGCTGAGATTGTATGATAATTTCTCTGTTAATTAACCTACTTTTAGACAGGAAAATCAACGGTGAAGAATAAGTTAGCTTCAGGCAGGAGTGGCATGGATAAGAAAAGGCACAGCAGGGACTGTCAGCAATTCTCAATGGCATGCTTATGCCTGCCAGTCCCTCCTAGTCGAAGGATTTAGATCCCCTTATCAAAAGTAAAAACTGGTTTCAAATATTGGAAGGTCCTAGACACTAGATGTTTATGTTCTTTTCTGTCTGAGATTCCATATATTTAGGTTCCTTGACTTAAAAAACACCTGTGCCTGCGTGCTTTCAAGGACTTAGGCATCACAAAGCTTCTGAAAACTGTCCTTTGCATCTGTTTCTGTAGCTCAACAAATATGACATGCCTATAAATACAGCCAAGGTTGTATGGGAAATGGATGCTGCTGTTGCATCAAGCATTGAACGAACAGGGTGACTCTTCTCAGGAGGAACAACGATGTTTTCACACTTGCTATCATTCAGAATTGCATTGGAAATTGCATTTTTGGCAATTTTGGAAGAGAACTGTAGTTCAAGATTACAAATTTGAAAAAAATTCAAGAAGAATTACTAAAACCTGGAATTTGCTAACTGAATAGCTCTCACAATGAAATTGCTTCTTTCTACAAGAGCAGCTGTGTGCAAATCATATCAAAAGCTGTTCATGAAAGATGCCTCAAGATAAAAACTTGTACTGGGAGCCCTGGATTCATGACTGGATTACACTGCAATTTTCCTGCATGGCTTCAGGCAGCCCAGGTTACTCTCTGTGTCTAAGATTCCCAGCTCTAAGAGAAAGATAAAAGCATTTCTCTTTCTCATGGGGCATGTGCGGCAGCTAAGTGCACTAAAAATTGTAGGGTCTTTGAACACCAGAGTATAGAGGAGACAGATGTGCTTTAGAGTTTTGCTGAGGAGGAAGTAGTTAAGAAATTGTTTTCAGAAGAGGAGCAATGCATAACTACATTATAATGTCTTCTTTCCTCTATATCTACCATGTATAGAAAACACCTTTGGTAGTATTTTGAGCTAGGACATGAAAATGTTATCTTATGTGTTATATATTTTTCTCTTCCACTTTTAAGGAACCCCACTTAATTATCCTCAACCAGTTAAAAAGAAAAAAAAAAGATTTCAAGGTTTTCAATGAAATTTCAAATGCCTCTTGGCAGGAGGGAGGGAGGAAGGGAGGAAGGAAGAAAGGGAGGGAGGGAGGAAGGAAGGAACATACACACATGTATTTATATGCATTGGTACATTTATGATAATTGTAGTATTTTTGCAAATTAAACACCCAAATTCACTTGCACATCACCATAAACTCCAGATACATAAACCCATTTAGTTTTACCTGCTTTTTTTTTAAATTCAAAATATTTCAATGCCACTATTGTTCTGTTAACATCATCAGCTTTGTGGCTGTTATCCACTGGGTCACTTTTACATGAATTCTCCTCTGGTCATGCATACTATTAGCAAGGTCCACAATTATGAAGTATTTCTGATCATAAAATAAAGCAATAAAGACAAAAAATGAGTAGAGGCCTGGCTGAAGTGAATTTATAAATTGCTTAAAGTGCAAAACTGACCATTTAACTTTTAAAAACATTCTTTTTTTCCCATTTGTAAACATTGTCAGTGATTAGAAAAGCCATGAATTTAAATAATCTTTATCAGTCTGAAAAATTATTAATTTGAAAAGTGTATCAGGCAAAAAGTTGAAATGATATTGTCTCCTGTCTTCTCCTAGAAGAATTCATTGCAGGGTTTCTGCCAAAATTACAACTGGAGAGGAAGGCAGTGCTAAATACATAAACAAACCTAGAAGGTCTCAAAAAATAACTGTTTCTTGGTCTTCCAAGTACCGTGTTTGAGGTGGATTCAGAAGTAGAGCCCTTGCTGTCCCCTTATTTCCTCCACCTATGACTTGCTCTGGAAATTAAAAACATGTCAAAAAAGGGCCTTTTCAGATTTTATTGAAACGAATATTTAATCTGACTCAAATTAAATCAATGGAGTTGCTAGCACTTCTCAACCTAGACTTTATTATTTCTCAAAGATGAATGCTTATTTCAATATTCATGCAGAGATGGACAGCATTGCTAACACAGTTTGCTGACACACAGGGGGCTTGCAGGAAAAGAGGGGAGCTAATCCTCTTCCCTGAAGATGGGAAAACCTTGCTCTGTGGTCTTTGAGGCAGTCAGCCCTGGTATGGAAACTTGGACAGGCACAGGCTGCTTGGCCCTGCAGATGTTCAAACCTTTGTTGTCTGCTGAGGCTTTCTGGGGTGCAGCATGGTCAGGAATTGTTTAGATGGCAGCACAATATTAGACAGTGCCTGTGTGCAGGATATGTAGCAAACAGCTCTGCAGGAACATCTCAGTTTGAAGCTTGCTTTTCTCTGTATCCCAGCTGACTTGTGTACAAATGAGTGCTGTGGAGACCGGCTTTTGATACAGAGCTGCAGGAGTGCTGCAGAAACATGTTTTTCATCTGACAACTGGAGGGAGAGGGTGAGGATTTCACTTTGAGGCATCTAATGTGTGACGGTCAGCTGGTGGCAATGTCTGTGGGACAGTAGTGGTGGATGCACACTCCTACTTTACAGGGTGTTAGGTTTTCTATAGGCTTAATAAAGAATCATAAGTCACAAAAGGGTTTGGGTGGGAATGGACCTTTAAAGGCTGTCCAAACCAACACACCTGCAAAGAGTAAGGACACCTTCCACTAGACTAGATTGGTCAGAGCTCCTCTAATCTGACCTGGAGGTTTCCATGAATGGGGGGGTCCACCACCTCTCTGGGCAATATGTGCCAGCATTCTCATGGTAAAAAACTTGGTCCTTGTATCTAGTATAAACTGACTCTCCTGCTTAAAATTATTACCCCTTGCCCTATCACTACAGACCTTGTCCCCTTATTTCTTATAAACACCATTTAAGCGCAGGGAGACTGCATTATGGTCTTCTTGGAGACTTCTTCAGGCTGCACAGCCCCATCTCTCTCAATCTTTCCTCATAAGAGAGGTGCTCCATCCCTCCAAATTTCTTCATGTCCCTTCCTCAGACCCACACCAACAGCTCCACGTCATTACAGTGTTAAAGATCCTGGAGCTGGAGGCAGTGTTTCAGGTGAAGTTAGACAGCAATCAACAGTTCCTTGTCAAGTCCACATTTGTGTTGCTATGAAACCTTCAGCATCCCAAGCTGTATAGGGATACAACCTTTCTGGGCAAAGCAATCCGGGTTGCTTTTGTCCTGTTCTTTTTACCAAGCTGAAGCTTCAATGTAAAAAATGTTCCTCTTTGTTTATGTTTTCAGAGACACTGGCAGTCTTCAGTGAAAACAAAAAATAGTTTGTTGGCAGACACATTTTTATCAGGCTTGGGAGGTTGCCAGGCATGCATCTTGTATACCCTTTGTAATGAAAATGAGGAGTAAAAGAGAAGAAGATCAAATAATAAATAATGGTATATTAAAAAAGGGCTTTATGTGCAACTTTGGTTGAAGCTTTTAAGTAGTTCTTACACTAGCTAATTAGTTTCTTCTTGCATTACCCTGGAATTCTGTGTAGGAACTGAGGCTCAAGTTTGCTGATAGGAATTTAATACTGGTTTTGGCTGAATATACTGAGCAGTCCTTTTAGTGGGATTAGTGGTCTGTGAACTGTTTGAAAGGAAAGGTCTGGAAGTTCATAGGTCAAAGCTTTCAGTGGATAACGACAAATATGAAGGAAGATGGATAACATGGGGAAAGACAGTGAGATTAAAGTCAGAGAAAAACTAAATAGAATAACAAAAGCAAGTTTATAACTAGATGTCTATTGTCCACTCAGCATAGCAATACAGTTACCCTTTACAGATTCCCTCTCTCATCCCGCAGTTCTAGTCCTTGTCCTTGTCTACCCCAGTTTAACTGGAATTTCCCACAGTATTTTTCCAATGCTGCAGAATGAGGGAGTTGGTTGAATCCTACTTCCCTCATGTTGAACACTGCTCCTTGCTTTAATCAGAGTACAACCTTCTTTCCCCTAGTAGATATGGAATATGGTTATATTAAAATCTTCCCTCTAAAGTTAACTTTTCTCTTTCTTCTCTTTCTATGGTCAGCTGTGTGGGAGAGCAAGTGACCGAGAAGAAAGGGAGCTGGGCTGCTAGGTACCTCCCAATTCCATGCTTCAGCCACTGTCCCAAAGGAAAGCAACACTCCAATTAGTCAACTCTAACAGCCCCTTGTGGTCAAAACTTTCACAGTCATCTCCATTCCTGTTTTAATACTCCCTTTTAATTGTAAGTGTAAATCCAACTGATACTGCTTCTTGCATAAGACAACATAAAGATTCTACAAGAATCTGAAGTTCTTTAACTTCTTGTAAGACTTTTTTAATCCAGAGAGGGTGGGTTCCTTCTCATATTAGTGTTTGCTTTTCCCATGTAGCTAACACTTTAGCCCAAAGGCTTTTTGTAGCAAACCAGTAGGTGACCACTGATGTTTGTGATCTTTAAACACAAGTTTCTGGGCTGGGGAATGACTGGGAAGGTACCTTTAGCCCTCTCACTCCTGCACAATGTTTAGAAGGAAATTAAAGCTAAACTGTCTGAAAAATACTGCATATATCTTCTCTTTTTGTGACAAATGTGTTACAGACTCAACTATTTGAGTTACTACTTTGGTTGTAGACAGACTCTGTTTCCTGGTTATCATAACCCCCTAATAGATCTACTGAATTCACAGACTAGGAGTCATTTTACTTAATGAAACACATTTGCAAGTGATATGTTTTATATATATATATATATATAAAATGATAAAAAAGTTGGATGTCTAGTGTATAAAACCCATAAGGATAAGCGAACACCTTACCACACTGGCAGCAATAGGAACTGGGTCAACAGCAGCACGGCAGAATTTCCTTCTCCTGTAAATTCTGCACATGAATTTGTCAGCCAAAGTTATCCTGGAGATCAGAGGAGGTCTAGTTGCTTGGTTGAAAGTTTATTGTGAGCCTTGAAAAGAGTTTAAAAAATTACTGATTTATATAGAGGGGAATTACAGGGGAAATGTTCAGCTGAGCTCATGGTCATTTATATAAGGGAAGATCTACTCAGAGTCCATAAGGCAATCTTTCTGCAAGCAGTGTCTCTGCTCCTGACAGAGCAGAGATGAGAACTATGTGTAGGCACTTTGATATATAGGTCAGGTCACACAAGGTACTTCTCACATTATATGTGGGACTGGATTGCCATCCTAGGAAAGTTTAAAGTATTTCATTTATCTAAAAATAATAGCAAAAAGGGAGCAGGAGGACTGACTTTGCTACACTGGCAATCAAAGCACATTCCCAGGTGCCCCAGGGTTATATGGCACAGCTTTGAAGTTCAGATTCCTTCCTGCTACTGTTACCTAGCTCAGATTAGTAAAATTTCCTTGCATCTTTCAACTGTGCTTCCCAGACCTACACTCCCATGGATGAACATATGTCATTAAACATGCTCTGTGAACTAGCTAGAAAGAATAGAATTTCATTTAAATCTTATGGTTTTAACCTGTTCAGTGTTGTAGAAATACTTCAGAAACTCAAAGCAGTGTTAAACAAAGAAGTCTGTAGAACTTCTTTCACTCTTTCTCATGGCAGAAAACTGAGCTGTGATTAAAATCTTGCTGCAAAATTGGAAATGGTGTGATGTTTTCAGCCCTAGACTATACATGGATCAAACGTATATTAAAATTAAGACAAAACCAGTGTGCATTCTGCACAATATTAACGGCCAATATTTGAAATAAAATTAGAATAAAAGTAAGAATGGGCTGACACCTTGCACACAAAATTTGAAGTCAAGGAAGTGCAACACAAAGGAAGGAATCTTTATCAGAAACTACTTGATGTGCTCATAAAACTACTAGAAAGATATATTTTTGACAAGTATCTCTTCAGTACTTTTTAAGAAAGGTGCCTAGTCAAACTGTGCTTTTCCATTATTTGAACCCAGGCGCTGAAGTGAGTTAGGTGCTATAAGAAACTGCAGTAAATGCATTATGCTAAATCCTGCTTAAGTACTGTGATACATATAAATCTTTGATCTTTCAAATATTGCAGGATCCAAGAATACTGTTTTGCATATAAACCCGTGCTAAAATCAGCTGGCTATACCCCTGGCCACAGAAAAAGACCAGGTATAAATGACTTTGAACTGACATCGCTCCAGGTAGTCTGTGCACTTTTTGAGTTAATAAGAATGTCTTTGAACTTAATTTTTTTTCTGTTGCATGATCTGGAATAAATAGCAGTTACTAATAATCTATTTAAAACTCATTTTTGTGCTACACTGTAAGAGACAAAGACATGAATAGAAATGCGTGGTTGTGTGTATTTTCTTTCCTCACTCTTCTTAATATATACATTTAAAAAATCACATCTAGCATTTTGGTTACCAGTTTTTCTTAATTTGCAAGGCTTCATCCTAAATCAAGCACTCACAATAGCACAAATTAAGTAATATTAATGAAAGTACAGGACAATTCTGCAATGGGTCATTTTTGTTAAAAGTGCTTATTCGATCATATGAAAACAGCTTGAAGTTTTAGAGGGAGGGAGGGGGAATTGCTTTCTTGTCTTTAAAGGGCAATTGTCATGAAAAAATCAGCTCAGAGCTATACAGCAAAAAGCTCTGGATAAACCATTTGAAGGTAGGGTACTTGTTAGACTCCTGGACCCAGTGAAAATTTGATCATCACATGATCAATGAACAGAATGTGCTAATAGTGATTTGATACTACAAGATTGTTGTTCTTTACAAGTAAGAAATTACCTAGAAACTTAACAGGGTTTCTTTCAAACCTTCAAAATAAAGAAACTTCCTTTTTTAAAATGACACATGTAGATTTTGCTAGAGATTAGAATTTTTTTTTTTTCTTTCAATTCCCCCTAAAATGCAGGGCAATGAACTGAATTTGTATGTCAAGTCAGTCTGGCATTCCATAACTGTTTAATGCTACCCAGATATGGGCTTTTCTTTTTGGGTTTTGTCTGTACTGTTTCTCATTTAACAAATTTCATTTCTATTTTCCCTTGTCCTCATTAATTCTTCAGAACAGCATTCATTGAATGCAATAAGACCTAACCTGATGGAGTGAGCTGAAGTATGTAACTTTGAGAAGCTTGTGATTCAGCATATCTTGGACTGGAAGTATATTCACTGATCAGGCACATAAGACAAGACTCATCTATGAGCAGCTCAGAGTGTGAGATACCATTCTTGAAGAATATTGCACTTGAAAGAGGTTTTCAGTGCCTCTATTTACTGCTTGAACCTTACACTGCTGAGTTATCCTCTCATATAAAAGATTAAGTAGTGCCTTAAGTTTTTCTGTAAAAAATAAATCAGTGTAAAGGTAGCTTATTCCATTTTTTCTTGCTTGTATATCTGTGGTTCCTTAAAGGTATGCAAAGTTTGACTGAAGTGCCCGTTTGTGCTTCAACTCCTTCAGCTTTGTCAACAATGTCAGAGGAGAACAAGTTATCTGGGAAAGGAAAATAAAGTCATGCAATATTTCAACCTAGAGTTATGTAAACAAGCTCTTAAACATATGATTCATTTATCTACAACTGTTTGTACTATGCTGACACATTGCTGTAACACTAAATAAATTACTAGTGCATTTGACATTTGTAGGCTTCTTTCCTCAGGCTTTCTCTACCACATCCTCTCAAAAGACAACTTCTAAGATTCCCTGCCCAACTTACTGCATTTCATTGCCTGTTTGATGTCATAAAATAAAACAAACAATAAAAACCCCAGAAAAAATAAACCAACCAACCAAAAGCTTTTTAGGTGGAAATTAAGCTAACTGAATTATTTAGCAAACAGATGCTAAGTGGAAATATAAAATTTACTCCAAATGTGTGGAAAGGAGCTTTAAAGCTATGGTGCCATTAAGTCAAACAACTTTTCTTCCTTATGTCTTTAAGGTTACCAAGCTCCTGTCATCTAACTGAGTAGCAAATTGGGAAAAACATATGTTCTTTGAAGACACAGAATGTAAATTAAAAGCCTCTTCACATCCTACTGACTTGTGTTTTAGTTAAACTGGTTAACTAGAAAGTGAGATAGTAGAACTTGAGCCAGCTGCTGAAAGTGCACAGCATAGTAAAAGGTTCAATAAATCAAAAATGACAGAGTGAGTGTTCATGCCTGTGAGGAAGAGAGATGAAGGCAGGGAAAATGTTTAATGCTTTTAAAATCATGGAATTATTTCGGTTGGAGAAGATCCATTATCATTGAGTCTAACCATTAAACTAACACAGCCAAGTGCAACATTAAACCACATCTCTTAGCACCATATCTATGTATTCTTAAATGTCTCCAGGGATGGTGACCCAACCACTCCCACAAGCAGTCTGTGCCAATACCTGGCTAACTTTTCAGTGAAGAAATTTTGTCTAATAATCAATCCAAACCTCCCTGTCACTTCTGGAGACCTTTTAGTTTCATTCTTCCCCTTCCTACTTGAGAGAACAGAACAACCTTCACCTGACTACTACCTCCTTCTAGGTATTTATAGGGACTGAAATGTCCCCTAGGAGCCTCGTCTCCAGACTGCAAAGTCCCTGTTCCCTCATTCATTTCTCATATGATTTGTTTTTCAAACGCTTCACCAGATGTGTTGCCCTTCTTCAGACATGCTTAATGAAAATATACAACAGGGTCATAAACAAAGCCAAAGAGAAGCCACAAGAAAGTTTTTGGAAACTTCATATTCTAGACCTGGGGAGAAACTGGAAGAGCTACAAGTAACATACTGTGAAAACTGTGGCACTAAAGAGTCAAAGGATTTTATTAGTGGCTTAGCTCGTGAGTGCTTTTAAACAGTGGGACATGATTTTTACATTATTTATCAAAAAAGTACATGCTCTCTGCACTCCTGAAAAAATGACATGGAGATGCGCTGAATGTTTCTGGGCAGGGGAGAATAAAACAATCAGCAGCAATGTTGTAGTATGCAACACATTAAAAGAAAAGTCAGGGTTCATTGAGTAGCCAACAATGTGAATAAATAACATACCAAATGGAGAAAATTGAAATGTTCAATGACATTTTTTATCATTTGTAACAAACTGAGTAATTATGATCAGATTTTTTGGTATTATTTGATGATAACGATCTGGGATAAGAACCTGAGCCAGTAAAGAGGAAAAATTGTAAGAATTTTAAATTAAGGAGTTATTTGAGCCCAGCTAAGTTGCCCATATAATGCCACCAGGAGAAGCTGAATTAGTTCCTTAAGTATAAATTATTATATACAAGAACTCAAGAAAAAAAAATGCAAAGAATATAAGAGAAATAAAACACATGTTAAAGGGTACAGACTAGCTTAAACTCATTAAATGGTCAGCCTCTGGAATAAATATCATATGCATAGATCAGATGGGATGTGGGGACTGGACAAGTGGACAGTGAGATTGAGAGCTGCCCAAACAGTGGAGGGTCATAATCAGTGGCACAGGGTCCAGTTGGAGGCCTCTCCATGGTGGTGTCCCCCAAGGTTCAGTAGTGGGCCCAGTCTTGTTTAACTTACCCATCAATGACTTGGATGAAGGGGCAGAGGCCTGCTCAGCAATTTCACTGACAACACAAAGCTGGGAGGCGTGGCTGATAGCCCAGAGGGCTGAGCAGCCCTTCAGAAGGACCTCACCAGGCTGGAGAGATGGGCACAGAGGAACCTCCTGACATTCAGCAAAGGCAAATGCAGGCTCCTGCACCTGGGGAGGAACAACCCCAGACACCAGCACAGGCTGGGGGTGACCTGCTGGGAAGCAGCTCTGCCCAGATGGACCTGGGGGTCCTGGTGGACAGCAAGCTGTCCATGAGCCAGCAGTGTGCCCTGGTGACCAAGAAGGCCAGTGACATTCTGGGCTGCATGATGAAGAGCAGTGCCAGCAGGTTGAGGGAGGTGATCCTGCCCCTCTACTCTGGTGAGGCCTCCCCTGGAATGCTGTGTCCATTTCTGGGCTCCTCAGTACAAGAAAGACATGGAGCTCTGGAACAGGTCCAGTGGAGGGCAACGAAGATGATTAAGGGACTGGAGCATCTCTCTTAGTGAGGAAAGCCTCATGGACCTGGGGCTTTCCTGTGCTGAGAAGAGACAGCTGCAAGGATCTCATCAATGCTTGAGTATCTGAAGGGAGGTTGTTAAGAGGATGGACCAGGCTCCTCCCAGTGATGCCAAGCAATAGAACAAAGACCAATGAGCAGAGAGGTTCCCAAGAAGTTCCAGCTGAATACAAGGAAGAGCTTTACTGAGTGAGATGTGCGAGAGATGGAACACTGAACAGGCTGCTCGGAGAGGTTGTGTAGTCTCAGTCACTAGAGATATTCAGGAACTGTCTGGGTGCCATGTGCAACATGCTCTAGGTTAATTATGCTTGAGCAGGAAAGGTGGGTGAGGTGACCCAGTGTGGTCCCTTCCAACCTTATCTGTTCTGCGATTCTGTGGTTTGACAGATGAATTTATGGGACAAATTATACTTCATAAATTGGGTGGGTCAAGGGGTGGATAGAGAAGTCACCTTCATCTGTAGGTGATACTGCAATACCAAAATGTTGATTATCCACCAGATATTTCACTGAAATCAAGAGGTTTCAATCAGAGTAAGCACTTAGGTGATACTGGCTGGTGGAACTAGCTGAAATGGTTCTGAAAATTGAGAAATAATCCAAAGTTTATGCAATAGGCAATGAAAGAGTTTAGCCAAGAGCTGTGATCAGAGTGGTCCTGAAAGCATAAATCGTGTTGGAGAGCATTATTGTCTTAGCCATGTTTAGAGCTTCAACACTGCCACTTCTGTGAAGCGATATGCAGTAGGTAAGACGCTGGAAGTTAAAGTGGTGGTGTCTATAACCCTTAAAGATGGGTTTCTGCTTTGTCATTTCAGGTATCTTCGTTGAAGACAAGTATTACACAACTATTACACAAGTGTTTGGGAGCAAAGACATGGACAAAATTTGTAATATTCTGGTTTGCAGGAAAATGTGGAGAATGTACAATGTAAACTTTCTTCTAGATCATGCCTCAGATTACAGAGAGCAGACCCTACTCTGAGAGTGACAACCTTGCTTCTCATCTTGGAGTGATCAATAGTGGAACTAGTGCAGTGGTCTATAGTGTTACTAGTGATGGGGAGCTTACAGCACTGAAGGACATGCTTTCATCATGATTACCAATCTGTGCTTTGACTTCATACTGAATTTAAGTCTGAAAAAGCTCCCCTACCGTAAAGTTTCTCTGTATAGTTTGCCTCACTTTTTAAGTAAGCTTGAATGATTGCGTGTGTTCCTTGAAAAGGAATGTGTTGCAGACAGGTGTTGCTCAGGGGCAGGGAAGCCTCCTCCCCATCACTGGTGCAGATGGTGTTAGCAGCAGGCACTTTCAGCTAACTCTGGTGAAAGCACTGACATCTGGGAATTGTAAGTGATGTATTACCCAGATGATAGAAACACATGATTTTCTGGGTGGAACTGTCGCTTTTGCTTTAGGTTTTTAGGTGCTAGTATAAGGCAAATTTTGAATACTGACAAGATGAAGTTGTGGGTTTTGGATTGTTGCCCAGAAAATCCGTGGATATTTTTAATCAATGCCATTTATTGCAAGTGATCATCTTGACCTCTTCACAGTTTGTATGCTAACTTCCAGTGAGTGCTGGCTAGTGCTGACTAGACTGCTCCTGGATCAGTATGTTTCTCTTGAAGCCATGTGTGTAACTTTTATGTACCTTTGTGGCTGTGATAAGCCTAAACCATTAACTAAAAGATGTTTCTCTAGATAGAATAGATGTAGATCGCAAGTGGTCGTGGTTTGACACTGGCCCAATGCCAGGCACCCACGAAAGCTGTTTGTTCACCCTCCCCGCCACAGCTGTGCAGTGGAGAGAAAGAAATATTAATGAAGGGTTCATGAGTTGAGATAAGGACTGGGAGAAAACACTCTATGGGCAAAACAGGCTCAACTTAAGTTGCAAAGTGAATTTATGACTAACAGAATCAGAAGAGGATAATGAGAAGTAAAATAAGCCTTAAAATACCTTTTTCCTTTAGCACCTCCCTTCTTCCCACAAACAGCACTGGGAGACAGGGCGTGGGAGTTTTTGGTCAGTTCACCACTGAGATTTTCTTCTGCTGCTCCAGGAGAGGAGTCCTTCCCCTGTGAGACCATGGGGTCCCTCCCACGGGCAGACAATT
>VZUI01016830.1:0-14093 GCA_013401135.1 Cettia cetti
TGCATATTGGGGTTTAATTGTCCAATTACAGCTTCAGGTTGTGAGGTCCCATCCTCTTGTTCCTCCCTCCAGTCCACCGTTGTTGATGCTTTTGGGCCTGAAAGTTGTCCTTGGTCTTCAGCAGGAAAAGGATTTGTTTTGTCTGCCTACTCTGTAAAGAGAGCTTACTAACACTTAGTATGAGGCTCAGAACTACACCTCTAGGCAGCACAGACTCTGAAAAAACTTGAAAGCTAAAACTTAAGGCATAATTTCCCCTCTTTAGAGGCTTGACAAGGTCTTTTCTTTTCCTGAATGCTCATATACTCTTATTAACCATACAGTAGGTCTAACAGGCCAAAAAATTTACAGGGAGCCACAGCATTGCTTAGGCAAGAAATAATTATTTAGTAGACAGGCAAATGTCTTTGCTAGAACAGTATTTCTCTGTTTAGAAGCTCTTCAGAAGTTTTCCTTTATAACCACGAGTAGTCACAACTTTATTAAATCATGATATCCTATTTGAAGTTATCTGATTACATGTTAAATAAACTGGGGAGTGGGAATATCTTATTTAAAGCCAAAAATACATTAACAAAATCCTGATGCATTTGTGGCTTTGCTTCATTCCGGAAGAGGAGGTCAGTTGGTCCTTAAGATGTAGAATCATCTGTAGTTTTGAATACATCTCTACAAGCAGCTGACTTTAGGTCAATTTTCTGTGTATTTTCACCAGTTCTCTTCCACATTTGTGGGTTTGGTAGATACTGACAGCAGTTCTCAAGTTCCTCTGAGATTATATATCCCAGCTGGGTGGAGCTACAGAGGACAACTTTTAATAGGATTACATGGCATTTTTTTTTATTTGAATATATTTTTTAATAAGATAATGTAGTCCAGTCAAAGGATGCTTGTGGCTGAGTGATTTAAACAGAAGAGCTTAGGGAAACAATCCTTCCTTCTGCAAAGTATTTCCAGTAAGCCCTCTGAATCCTCAGGAAATGTGAATCAACATGGTACTGCAGAATTCTGTAAGGTAACACACCAGCTAAGAATCTGTCTTGTAGTCTTTAAGTGCTGTTTGTGGTATAGAAAAAAATAGTCTTGAAATGTATCTCTGCTGCTTATTAAACAATGCAGAAGAAGCAGTAAACATAAAAGTACAGATACCCTGAGATCACCACAGTCCTTGAGCTCTGGGAGGCAGCAACTGCAGCCAAAGGGCTCTGGTCCCTGAGAGAGTGAATACTTTATGAAAACGGTAAGGTCAGTCTTTCTTTTACAGGGAGACCATTTGCACTTTGATAGCAAAAAATCAGTAATGGTGTTGACATTTTAGAGTGGTTTAAAGTTAATCCTTTGTTTGGAGTCAGCATTTCATACAGTAATCTTAATACCTATTAAAGATACCACTCAAGAGTTTGATATCCATTCCAGTCCCTCAGAACACTCCCTCTGTTCAGACATACAGTTTGGACATAGAAAAAGCTGTGATGCTTCTGACAGCCAGAGTTTTGTGGCAGTCACCAGAAGGATACACATCCATCACGCTTTGGAGTCACCTGGCAAGAAGGGCTGAGGAATTTAGGCAGGTCCTCACTGAAAGGTGGAGCAGAGGCAGTTCTTGGGGGACTAAGCTCCCCATGCAGATTCAGGGACAGATACTATAAACTACTAACCCCCCAAACACCTTAATGTTTGGCAATTTGCATAACTTGAGTCAATTCTAAAATCCTATCTGGCTATATTGCTGCAGTGACTTAATTTTTTATGAAACTGATTTTGGTCTGTCATGAATCTGTCTTTTTGGTTCTCCTTAAAGACATGAGTAAGCAATGTAGCTAGAAGTAATTTTTCAAGTGCCTTTCATCTTGCCCTTTTGAATATGGTTCTGGTGCAAAATAAAGCCTTTCATTCTGAGATTTTTGTAATGTGGGACATAAGCCAGACACTAATAATGCAGAGAAGTTTTGCATCCAGGATTTTTGGAGTTTCTACCCAGAGCCAATTCAAGGATTTAAGTTGATAGAAACTTTCTAAAGACTAGGGCTAAAGACATTATTTTGAGGGAATAATTTATTCCCCAAATCTCATCTCTTCTTTCTAAATGTGGAATCTTACGAGCAGCTGCCTTGTTTTATTATTATTTTAATTATATAAGCAGGTAATTTATTTTATATATGTATAGAAATTATGACAATTGAACTGTATGCTCTAGATATCCCAAGTCAGATACATAGTCAAATAATTATCAGATTTCTTAAAATGTGAATTTTTAATACTACTGCATTCAGTGCTCATGGAAAGTGGGTTTAGTTGTAGGAAGACTATGAATCAGTAAAATGCCACCAGTACAGGAAAAGGCCAGGCTATGCTGTAATATCTTCTGATTGCCCAACAGTTCTTCCAAAGGAGGCAGGCAAATTTGTATCTTAATAATCCATTAAAGAAAACACACAAAAAATATTCTTGAGTGGAGTAAACTCTCCTAGGAGAGGGATGTTTAGTTGGCTTCTTCATGAACGTTTGCCCTGCAAAATCCATGGGGAAAACAAAAATCCTAATTAAATGTAATTTGACACTTTCTCTTTCTAAAGAAAAGGAAGGAAGACTACTCCCAAAAGAAAATAGCTTGTACTCCCTATGATTACTTCACTCCAAATATGGAAGAAAATGTGCATCATTGGAGATATCCATGACAGCCAAGGACCCTTACTAGGGTGCCAACGAAAGAGTCAAAACTTGTTGCAGCTGATTCAGGAAGAGGTACAGACCCTGTGGAGAGCAATCCAAAGCCATGCAGGACCTGTTTTTTCCATTGGGCAAAGCAAGAATTTAATGAAATTGGATGCCTAAAGCTTTGGTAGTCGTATCTCCCTAGGCTTCTCGTTCATCCCAGTGATGGTCTTTTTTCTGACCCTTTGTCTGTAAAAGCCTGAATTACACAAGATTTCCATAGTTAGTCTAATCCTCACTACAGTTCATGTTGCTGATACATGTCAGAGATATCTGTTTTGGTGGAGTGCACAATCCTGGGTGGGTTTTTTCAGGCTGCATCTCTAGTTTCTGCATTCTGTGATAGAGAAACATTTTCACTGTAATGCTGCTGTCATTGCATTATCTGTAGCTATTCCAAAATCTGCTATAAAGGAGCATTCACAATAGCCAAATCTTGCAAAAATTGGATAAATGACCATAATCTGTACAAGGATTCATCATCTTTGTATACACAAAAAGGGCTCTGCACCTTACAAATTCCAAAAAGTATGAGTGTTCAACAAGTGTAGAAAGTTAAGATTTGATCACAGGCAAAAAGTGGATTCCAATTGCTTCCCTCTCCTGAAATAAGAAGTGCTCATAATACTGTCCTTTAGAGTCCCTGTGCACAAAGAAAACATTCCCCAGCCAAGGATGCCTAATGAAATGCAGTCCTAGTTTGTCACACAGATAAAACATCCAAATGTAAAACACACGAGGTAAATAATAAGGTATTTAAGACTCATTCTAAAGAGACAGGCATTATCAATGATACTTTTAATGGTGTTCTGGTTCACCAGGAAGGCTCTGAAGACACATACCATTGGATTACCTCCACTAGTGACAGAATGGCACATGCTCAGCTGTGTTGTATCATATTTGGATCAGTCATAGGTCCAAATACCACCTAAAAGTCAAATGCCAAATGCCTAGATGAGAGGTTGGACTCACACCTAAGGATCAAAACTCCACTCCAAACTCTTGAGTTTGGGCCAAACACAAACTACAAAAAATGCACTTGCCAGATTTTTTCCAGATCAAGGCCAAGGAAGCAGAAACTGCACAAGACCTGAAAAATCAGCAAGCTTTTCACCATTTGGATGCAAAAAGTCCATCCATCAATTAACCCTGGATTCACTGTGGATTTGAACTTTGAAAGATGAACAAACACAGCTGGACTGTACTTTCATTGCATCGCTTTCCGCACTTCAACAGGCAATGAACTCCATTTAAATCTCAACAAATTTTAGTTAATTGCTCTTCCTTGTGCTAGTGTCTAATTTTTTTCTTCTAAACCCCTGAAAGCAAAGCTAGCTTAGCTACAAGTCTGCTGGTTTGGTGCAAAACCACAAAGTCACATCTAGTTTTCCCTCGGTCGGGGCTCACTTCTATCTCCACCAAAACTGAGGTGGAACCTGACCAAGCAGTGGCTGAGCCCTGGCCAAGGCTGGAAAAGGCCAGCTGGAAACTTTCCCTCTGATGAAGATTCAGGTCCAGGTTGGATGGGGCTTTGAGCAACTTTGTCTAGTGGCAGGGGGGTTGGAAATAGACGATCTTTGAGGTGCCTTCCAACCCGAGCTACAGTACAAATCTACGGGTCTGTGCATTATTTCCGTGCACCATCTGGTGGTTCTTTGCAGTCGGTGCAACAGCAGGTTCCAGCGTTCAGCGGTGGTTGCCGCACTCCGGCTGACCTTGAGGAAGATCTTGGGCTAATGCGGGAGATAGCACCTGTCACCAGACTAGTTAATACTGTTAAACAACACAAATCCCCCTGGTATGGCAGTAGTCCTGCTTTTTTCTTCAGGCTGCTGTTCCACCATTCTGACCACAGACCTCTTCACAAAATCCTGTGGATAGTAAAAAATGAAATCTGACAAAACTCTATAAAAGGAAAAAAAGATCAGTCAAGGTTTAATAAATGCTTTAATCAGGGTATTCTATAAAGCCTGCCAGAGGTATGTGCCAACTCACAGCAACTTTTGACCCTGATTTTTGGCTTTGTTGACTCTTGGCACTCAAACAACATGCTGGCTCAGCACTCCAACAAAGCTGACCAATTGGACTGGGTTGTATTTAAGTGGTTTTGGAGGAGGACAGTCATCATCATAAGGTGATCAAAAAATCTCAGGCTCAGGGGTCGTGGAACAAATGCATGTCAAACTATTTGACTGTGGATCACAGGTCATAGGACAGCTTAAGGAATTGAAGAAAAAACCCATAAAGATATATATTTCCCCATGGGAATGAGTGACATTGTATAACAAGTGATGCCTTCACTTCCTGCTTATGGAACCTGAATCTGGTGACTGTGGCGAAATGGTCTAAGGTCTCAAAACAGCAAATCTGAATGGATCTGATTAGACAAGTTCTGCAAACCTTGCCAGATGCTGAACTGCTCAATTAAAACCTGGACTAACTCCACTAAAGCCAGTGGAGAAATTGTGAGCTAACAAATTTCCTTCAGCCTAGAGTCATGTCCTTCTTGTACTCTACGTACTATATTCAAAGAGCAAGATTCCATGTCTTCTTGCTTTGGATAACTTTATAAGTCATATAATTTCTGCACATTCTAATGGTCTCTGGAGATGCGAAAATGGGACATAATACTAATGGAACCTGACCTTTGTGAATATTCCCTGCACCCAGGCAACAGCTCTCAGAATGGTGAGAGCCTGTGGCTCCTCTCCCTGATACAAGAGCTGTCTCAGGGAACAGGAGCAGTGAGACTGGTGAAGTTCTGACTGTGATTGGGATAAGCAATACCCCCACCCCCAAGAGACACACACAGCCCAAAGCTGCAGGAAATTCCTGAAAAGGCTGAATCCTCCATTTCTTCTTGTCCTCACACATCCACAGTCAGTGAAGACTTGTTCTCTTTCCTCCCAGATCAACTAAATTTTTGACCAGAGGCAAAACAATATTTAAACTTTCCAGCATGGAAGGAAAAGCTCTGTCTCCCAGTTTTACTGGGTCATATCATTCCAGTATTAACTGCCAAGCCTATTCCCCACCTGGACATCTGTGAGAAGGACCTCACACAATCAGGTTGTTCTCTCATATGAAAGATTTTCCAGTCAGCCACACCCTTTTTGAGATACATGGGATACAGTAAAATTTCTTCAGAAAACATTTCCTCTTTTCCTGCCTCTGAACTTGGATGGCTGTAATTTCATTGACTTGCCAGCTACTGAGCCCTGTTCTAAGGAAAATACTGTACAGACATAGTCTGTTGGAAGAAATAATTGAGTTGTTAAAAAACCCCAGTAAGACACAAACTGAAAACCAGGTTTGTTTTTAAAGTCAGTGCTTTTGACCTTAGCAGTATTTCTCTCTGACCTGTCATAGCTCTATATTCAGTACTGATATTCTTCCCAAAGAAAAATTCCCATGAACTCACTTTCATGAAAAATGCAGAATACTCCACTATTCCTAAAATAACAGGGAGTTTTCCTGGGTTTTTGAACCTTATATAGACTGTATCTTTTAAGCCTTGTGGGTTTTTTAAGTTGATCCAGCACACAGATGCAGGACATTATATGCCACAAATCCATCTTTGAAACACCTTTGCTGAAATTTATATTTGTGAGCAGATATCTTTAAAAACAGATTCATTTCTCAAGCTTGCATCTACATCTGAATTCAGGGTAAGTATTTGGCTCTGATAAGAACACAGTTTCTACTATAACAGCCCTGCCTCCACTGGGAAGGACTCTCTTTGATCTGTTATAAACTGATCAAGACTTAATAGTCATCTGAGAAAGTCTTGGTTCATAACTCATTTTTACAGCTATCTGATTTCTTTTCTGTTTTCAGTTTATCTTGGATATGAGGCCCCTGAAACAAATTTAAACTTCTCCACAAAACTATGAATATAAAATCTCCTGTGAAGCAATCCAGTTTATCCGTTATCATGATTAATCAGACTGTGACTCCCCAGCAAGGTTGTCACAAGGCCAGAGCAATTAACAACCTTTCATCCTTTTGTGGTTCCTGTTTTGTGTTTATTTTTATGTACTCTCAGTAACTACCTAGTCATTTCAGCTTAATTGCTGTAGTTCTGTACCCCTACCTCCACCTTGAAAAAGGAGTTCTTCATGAACTTTTTGTCCCCAAGCACTAATCTGTTTTCGTGACCTGAACAGTATTTATCCCCTGGTTATAAATGAAATCTGTATTTCATCACATTCATCACTCTTTTTCATGCTACAGCCAAATAGCTGCACTCCTACAGCTTCAAATGATGGCACAGAAGAGAATTGTTAGATATGCACATTCCAGCTATCCCACATCTGCCAGGTCTGTTGTGGGCAAAAATGAGGAAACCAGAGCCAGAAAAACAACCCTGCTTTGTGTGTATGTTTTATTTTAAACTATTCTGAAGCCAAGAATGTGAAGATCAACCAAATGCTGACATGCTAGTAATATTTTGTTTTACACAGATCTATAAATATATTTATCACTGTTTAAAGTAGGACTGGGTATAGCCTAGTCATAAGAAACACACATGTTTTAGAGGACAGAGAGAAATAATTATATGAAAGAAAGACTGGAAACACTTTCTTGTTCTGGGTGGGGTTAGACTTCCTATAAAACTTCACTGGGTATAATCTTCCAGTCCTTGTGCAGGTGAACTTAATGGGAGCTTCCTCCAGGGTTGGGCCCAAAAAAAAATTTTGGTGGTTTTTTTGTGCTTTGGTTTTCAAGTTTTCTGCAACTTTTTTTCATTCTGGACCCACTTCTAAGCCATCTATAGCTATAAATAGCAAAACTATTATTGGTAACTCTGAACTCACCATATAGGAGCACCTCCACTGGAAAAAAAAAATGTAGCCTCCCATAAATAATAAAAAAAATGTTCAAAAGAAACATGGAATTGCCTCACCTAGGAATCAGCCATGATTAATGTAGTTCACTCTGCTGTCTCTGACAAAGACCAGCACCAGACACATAGCTAGAAAACTGGTATGAAAGGATATAGCAGGACTGGGAAGAAAAGGATGAGAAAAGTTAGTGAGGTACCTGCTATAAGGACAGAATGCACACACTGACCTTCTGGAATTTCCTTATGCTGAAGCTCAAGGAGAAGGAAGGGACAGATTTCACACTGTCTTTGGTGTAGACAAGGGAGAAAAACGAAAAATGGTAATCTTAATAAAGGGTTGTAAGCAAGGAAGGGAGAGACTTCTGCTTCTTCTGTATGGAAGGGACAGGGCAGGCAGCAGTGGAGCATCAGAAAGTAATGTAGCAGGAAGTGTAGGATCTTCAGAAAAATTCCTCTGGATCTACACCTACACAGGACAGAAAATGCACACACCTGTATGCCTCTGGGGAAGGCAGTCGAGTAGGTCACTGGCAGACTAACAGGTAAGAACAACCCCATTGGTAAAGGGAAAAATATTAGAAGGCAACCAGGTCTTGAATAAGAGGAATTAAATATTTCAGATGAGATTTGTCAAAGTTTAGAGGACTGCTTGTCTCTTTAGCAGTGAGTGAGGAGCATTTCTGTTTCAGAAAAATAAAACACAGTTTCCCAAGTAAGTGCCTGAGTTGGCTGAGCATTTCTAGATTGAATAGATCTGAATTCAATGGTTCCTCTCACCAAGGACCGTACAACAATGCCCTGGGTTTGAGGACACCTTTGTGGGTCACTGTGCCATGGGTAGCTGCTGGCTCTGAAGCCAGCCCTGCATTCACATGCAGCAGGAGATGCATTTCAAAGCACATCCCTCTCTTCATTCATGGAGCACAACACATACTCACGAGCACAATAAGAGGCAGTTTCAGCAAAGGAACCAAAAAGCTCTCCTCTGCTTGCTCTTCAGAAGAGGCAGTGGACCAGAGGGAAGCATTCAGTTACCCAGATCTGACTTGTGTGCTGGCAGTTGGGCCACACTGGTTTTGCATATGGTATATAAAATGAACAAATATAGGAATGGGTATTGATGAAGTGTGATTCCACCCTTAAAGTGCAGCTGAATTCACTGCATCAGTCCAGACAAGTGCCAAAAATGTGAGGGAGCTGCAACAGCATCACATAATCTGTGCAATGAAAAAACTCAGGGTTAAATGGACCTCACAGCATGAATGTAAAATTGCCCATCTAGTGTGAAACTATAAGCAAAGTTCAGAGATAAATCCTACAATAATTGCAACAAATGGGATACATAAACAAATTTCAGGCCTGTGCAAAAGCTATTGTTCCAACCACTTGATGACAGTAGCAGGGGAGTGTTGAGTCCTGCAGGTTGTACATATCCATGGGTAAGCCAATGACCAACCTGTGTGCTTATTGTCTGCCTGTTTACACTGCTCAGTCCTTGAAAATTTGTCATCTTTGTATGGTTCTATTTACTCACTTGGCCCTCGGAAAAAAAAAGTTGGTTGGGAAAGAACGAGCAACTTTTTTCAACTTGCTTTTTTTCCAATTTAAGGAGCAGAATAATCTCCATTTTTTTCCCCTTGTTTTCTGCCAGCATGCTGAAGGATGGGCATATTATCAGGCTGATACATTTTCCAAAGAATTCTAAAGGGCTGATCTGAACCAAATGTAAATACTAAGCAACTCTTGTCTTTTTTTTTTTTTTTTCAGTGCGGTTACAGAAATCATTAAGTTGAGTAGGGCTTGGACTGAGATCTGTAATCTTTTTTCCATGTTCATCAGGGACCACTAAGTGACTTGAAAAATGCTCTTTTGTATTTCAGTAAACAAAAACAAAAATTAAGACCAAGTTTTTCCTCTATGTCATTCCAAAGTGAAACATTTTAACTTCCTTTGTGGTTTGATCTTCCCTTGAAAGATGTATTAGAGTTTAAAAAGTACCATCAGACTGACAGACTGGCATGTCAGAACTGGTTGGGTTATTACTGATGCTTTATGCTCTCTGGAGCATGACTGCCACAGTTATTTGGTTCTCAGTGAAATTTTCATGTGGGTAATTCCTCTGCAGTCTTACAAGAAGAAATTCAAAAACATCAGGATTTATGCTACTTCTGAGCCCTGAAATGTGATCTGTACACATTGTTTGTAAAACACCTGAAGTTTATTAAGTGTTTGGCACTCACGAGCATCTTTTTCACCAAAAAGCCTGCAGCTAATGTTTATTGAAATCTATATAGATCTAAACAAACTAAGCCTGGGGCTGTATCATCATGACAGGCAGCCACAGAGAAGTTAACTAAAACATGCAAGCCAAGTCTCAATTTATAATTAATAATTAACATTCATAAGATTGCAAACCTTTTACTCCCACTGTCAGGCTATTACTTATCAAAATATTTTCAGTGTAGTCAATGAAATGTGTGTAACTGCTGGCAAACTTGAAAATGAGTCTGCAAGTCTTCAATGCTTGGTGTACACTGCTGAATCTTAAGCAAAATTTTGCTGTCACTTATTCAGGATAAACCAGATCCATTATATAGATGTTGCTATTTTAAAAACTAATTTTATTTTATTTTATTTTATTTTATTTTATTTTATTTTATTTTATTTTATTTTATTTTATTTTATTTTAATTTTATTTTATTTTTACTTTGGCACTCTGGCAGGTTTTTAAGATTCCTAAAAGATTTGGAGTAGGTCACTCATGTCTACAACATGTGTGGCTAGCAATTGGGCAGCATATGTCAGTAAGTCAGTCCAGTGTGGAACTGGTGGGATAAAGCCCCCTATTTTCTGTGGAAATAAATCTGCAGCAACTCCCTTTGATGTCTTAAACCACCTGTGAACACAAATTGTGCCAGGGATTTGACCTGATGTGTAACAACATACATATCCTGACACTGAATAATGCTGGCTACATCCTTAGTTGCTGTAAGAGGTTGAATTTCTTCCACAGCCAGCTTCCTGCACTTCATATGTCAGCCCCTTCACTTGATAATTTGCATTAACTGAACTACTGACAGCCAAAAGAAAACTGTCAAGAGCATCTCCTCTTGAAAGCCACAGCAGAGGAGACACCATGATTGTTCTCCCTCTTATCAGACTTGCATTGAGGCAAAGAGAGGCTGGCCTATGAAAATTCCTCTGGTTTGCACTCTTTTCTTGCAAATTTTTTATACTATACCATATACTTTGACTTTGAAGTATTTTTCATAGGCCATAGGTGTGAAAGTCTTTCACCCATAATTGATTCCCCACTACGCAACCAGCTATCATTGCTGTTTTAGGAAACAGCACTTTAAGAAAACTGGTATTGGCTGTGACTCAGTAGAGCCTTGCATGTGACACCTGATTTGGAATAAACAGAGAATAACATGCACACTGGAACAGAAATACCAAAGTAGCCACCTTCTTACATTTTCATCACTCTTCAACCTGAAAAATTACTGTGTTTTCTGGAACTAGGTGTTTAGCTTAACATCTCCTACATGTCAAGTCCCCATGTGTACCCTATTTCTCTCTACTGAGCCCAGTAATACAAAGGTACTGAAACATTAATTTTATCTGCTGCATGTTGATGAATTGACATGAACCACATGAAGTTAAAATTAAGTTGTGAACTCATACACAGATGCTTTATTAGCATTTAAATCAATGGTGGGTGATTGCAGGACATAACATGGGAATCATATTCTTAGAGTGACCTTAGCATTAGAACCCTTGTGGCATGGAAGGCATCAATGTTGACTAGAAATTTCAAACTTCTCAAGCATCTAGAAACATATCTTATCCTGCCAAGTACTGAACATCCATCTTTTGTAAAAAGCTGTTCAACGCATTTCTGAAAGCTGAAGAAAGGCATGCCACCTCCACCCTTAAGCCACTGGGGGAGAGAGCAAGTTGCCAGTGTGTTCTATTTCAGATGATTGAAGGTTTAACTCTGCTTTCTTAAAGTTTTGGTAACAAAGACATCTATATTTACTAGTAAAGTTGTTGTTCTTCACCCCCCACTTGCTATTGCTTTTGGTTCTTATAATTAAAATTATTTTACTTGAATTTAAAATATATTAAGCAACTAAGGCTCATGCTGACTTCATTGAGAACTCTTAATTTCTCAGTACATCAGGTCCTCACTTATTAGTCCCTTACTTCATTTTCCCAATAATGCAGACCTATGTTCACTTTCCATGAGATTTTTATGCTCTTTAATGTCTCACACTGAAGACTCTTTTTTTTCCTTCAGCTGAATGCTACTAACATACAGTTTCTGAAAGCATTCTTTATTTCAGCAGTTAGATACTAGTTATTAGCTATTCACCTAAAAGTTAGATGATAGGTATTATTATCCCTAGTTTTAATAAAGAAAGCTTGTGTCCTGTGAGCAAATGGGGAAAGGTTCCTCCTTCTTAAAAATTTTTTTTTCATGAAATCTCATTCTTCCTACTGATGACTATGTAAGGTTCCTCTTCAAACTGGAACTAGTTCTTTATAGTTCTTTTTTCAACTGAAATTAGTTGCTAAATGAAGAAGCAGTGGAAGATTACAGTGATGTTGATGAGAAGACTACTGGAACTGACTAGAGAAGCTAGTAATTTGTGAAAATTAATCTCAACAATTACAGTGGGAAAAATAAATCTAAGGTTCTTGCAGGCTTAAGGCACATTGCAAACTGTAAACTGGCATTAAAATCCTCTAAACCTGTTATTTCCTTGAATTTAAATAGATTTCCTAGCAATTCTTAGAGTATCTTTGGGAAGAAACTATTTTCCTGCAATGTTTTGTGCCTAGTGCTTTTCCCAACCTTCTTGTGAAGCCTGACTGACAAAACCGTGGGGGTCCACCCACATTTCTTTCAGTACATAATGTAAGTGATGCTGCTTACCTAGTATTGTTTGCACAGTGAGACTGCAAATGGTGAGAATGGCATAAAGGCTGCTGAATAAGCTTCTTATTTATGGAAAAAGCCACATAGAACATTTTTCTTGATGAGAATAAACCCACCTTTTATTCAGACTTTCATACAACACCTATTTCCTTGTGCATGGAGTATTTCTCTTACACACTAGTATTCTGGATAGCTATTCTGTTTGACTGCATAGGCCTCCCAGGGATAGCCTTGGATGGCTGAATCTGAATATCTGGGCAGTATCTCCAACAATTTTGTTTCTCTGTTTCATGAGACAGAATCCAGCTTTATTAGATTTTATTTTTTTCCCCTGATTTAATATGCTGGATATGTGCATGGTTTGATGTGCAATGTAATGCTTGTTTGGCTTTATTTCCCCTCTGTGACATATAAAATCTAATAAGCAAGACTTTTTCTTTTGTTGCTATGGCAGGAAGATTCTTGAAACACTTAATGATAGAAAATAATTTTTAAAAAAACCCAACCAAACAAAACCAAAAACCCCCAAAACAAGAGAGGGGCATCTCACTTCTATTTTTGGCAAGTTTGTTCACATGTGTTTACAAAGCCAGAATTTTGAAATGCTCTAAGCTAAAAGTTCCACAGTGAAACCAAGCCAACCTCATAAAGTTCAGTAACTCCAGAGTCTGAATTCTTATACTAAATGTATTATTGTTCAAAAGGAACTTGTAAGAATCATTTACATGGGAAGACAGGCCTTCCTAATAATTTTCAAATAAGGAACTACCTGCTTGCCACAATAAGGCAACACATATGGACTGTGCTTTACATTCCGTAATTCCATCCATGCAGTTGTTCAGTATTCCAGATCCCCATTTATAAACTTTTCAAGAGATTTTCTTGCCCAGCTTCATCTGAAGTTTGGATGTTTTTCCAAATGTAACTGTTACAAAAATTTCTAGCAACATTTATAGTGTTTATTGGTTTTAGGTTTCAGGAAGTGCATAATTGGACTGTGATATAAAATTAATAATGTAGAGAATGACAAGATGATGCTTCTATAAAAATCTGGTGAGGAAAGGTACTGCTTCAGTGGGATGCCCTGGTTGTGTGGTGTTTTAACTTTGATGACTAATTTTGGTTTGAAATCACATTTGATTACCATGTGGAGGAAGAGGGGAAAGCTTAAACTTGCCAAGCATTTAATGTTTTTATCTCTTCCCTTATATATACACTGTTTGCCTTCCATCTTCTTGCTTATTTATCTCATTTCCTATCTTGTCCAGTACTCCCCAGAAACTCTCCTGCATGATCTGTTCTGCCATGTTTTGTCCAGCCTAACCTCACAGAAATTTTAGCCCCCAGAATGCATGTACACATCACAAGACCCCTTCGAGTCTGAAAATTTCAAGAGGGAGCAGGGATGCAAGGGAATGTAGTGAGGGTGCAGGGAAGAGCTGTAACAGAAGCAAGCTCTCCTATTGCCGTGAGGCCTTTCTGCTCTCTCTGTACTTTCTGGTACTCTTGTTTTCTTCAGGACATTTTCTGAGCTTTCCAGTCAAAGCCAAAAAAAAAAAAAAAAAAAAAAAAAAAAAAAAAAAAAAAAAA
>VZUI01016832.1:0-74702 GCA_013401135.1 Cettia cetti
CCTTTTTTTTTTTTTTTTTTTTTTTTTTTTTTTGTAGCTCTGTTGCCATATTTTCCCATTTTTAAAATAGTGATATCATTGCTGAAACACTAGTAATGAAAAGAACTATTTGTAGGGCTGACATGTGCTTAATGCGTGTGGAGCAGATCCACTGATATCACCAAGACACCACAAGCAGTGAGCTAAATGTAAGATCATTTCAAGAACTTAAATATATAGATTTTTGTCAGCAGTCTTTTAAATATATTCAATGCTTTAAACCTGTGATGTTTATTGACAAAGTTCAGCTTTCCAATTAAAATGTAACAATGAAATACTCATATACCTTCACAGCAAAGTGACAATGAAGAAAACCAAAGCTTGATATCTAACTGATACACACTGGCCTAAACGAAGCAACAAAAGCATAGGAGACTTATGCTGGGAAGTAGCAGGAAAAAACAAATACAGAAAAAAATGCCAATTTTTACAGCTCTCTGTCAAAAATGGAGGGAATCAAAAAGTTTGAAGAAAACTTTAAATTTGGCTACAAGATACATTTTATTGGTCTTATTATAATATCACCTAAAACCCCCGATGAAACTTTTGTACCCAAAGTACCTGCAGTCTAAACAATGTTCTGCAAATAACAATTGCAGAAGTTTCTATGCTCTGTTTTGAAGACGTCTTGTTAGGTTTTAAATGTCACAATCCTGATGAGGCAAAACCAAGCTGGAGCAAGAAAAGTAGAGTCAAGTTTCTTGGCCTCCTTTCACTGCTTGAGAAGACAGCCAGAGGAAAAGACACAACAGGAGAAATGGCAAAAACTAAGTTAGACTCTTAAAATCCTATTTCAGGTTTAATGATCAAGGGCGTTAACTCAGAGATTTATACCTGTGATTTTGAAACTGATGTCTATAATTAGCTAATGATTTTGCAGAGCTTATATATTCTCTGAGGAAAGTGTAAACTCTGCAAGTTTTGTGGTTGCAAGCAGCTGCACAGCAACAGCCTCCAGAAGTTTCTTGGAAGGGCAAAGTAAAGACGTGGACTGTCCTTATCCTGACAAAGCACTGATTGGCACTCATTGAGCTCAAACAGAATAATTTATAGCCACTGGCACATAAGGTCCAGGTCACTTTCCTATGATGGGTGGATTCTAGGTTTTGGATTAATTATACCACAGATACAAAGGTACTTGTGATGACAAGTATGAAATGCAGAGCTGGCCCAATTTCAGTAGGATTCAGGTTCAGGGTTCAGGTTCCTAAAGGAGTTGCGCTGTATTATCAGCTCAAGCTGCACCAGGGGAGATTTAGATTGGACATCAGCAGGAATTTCTTCAAGAAAAGGTTTGTCAAGCACTGGAACAGACTGCCCAGAGAGGTGACACCATCAGCATCTCTGGAGGTGTTCAAGAAATCTCTGGACATGGTACTCAGTGCCATTGTCTAGTTGACAAGGTGGTGATCAGTCAGAAGCTGGATAATCAATGATTTATTATTTCCCAATATAGATATTTCATGGATGGCTATGCCCTCTACTCTTCAGAGTTTTTCTGCCAGCATTTAGGCGCAGTGCTGCACCAGTCATTGTGCATTTAATCAGTCACTGTGCTTGATACAAACCCTTCCAGAATGGGGAGCTTTGGGAGTTAAGATGGAGAAATGGGTCAGCTCCTGGAGTGCTGCTCAAATCTGGAAGGGAAAATGTGAAAACAGAATTGATAGTCCTGGATAGGGCAGGTAACTGTACACAGGTATTGTTACATTACACTGCAGTAATGGGAGCCACAGCATTTACTGGTTTGGCATGAAAAAAGCAGGGGTGGCAGGACCTTGTTAAGTGAAACTAAATATCAGTGACTTAGGGTCTGGGGGGCTTGTTGTCTCCTGTCTTGTTTGCTGCTGTTACCCTTGGCAGATTCATCCAATAGCAAGGCTATATGTGAATTCCAAAAATGAGAAAAGCCACCACACAATATAGTCCCTGCCAAGCACACACCAATGTGGACAGAGAGCAGATGCCTTTATCAGCACCCACACAAGCACACTCAGCACTTGAACCAGCAACAGCCTGATCCTGCTCCTCCTTGCCAGCTCACCAAGACTCTGCTTTCCAAATGGCCATGCAGACACCCCAGCTTGATTGATTTAAAGACACACAAACCAGATATTAAGTCCATCCACAGTCGGACCTGTTTATCCCAGATCCAGACCTGGGTTTTTCAGTTTTAGGTCTCCAAATTGCTGGCCAATCTTTCTTGAAGTGTGGTAGCAAATCTTATACATGTTGCCCTATTCATAACCAGAATATGGAAACAGGTCAACAAAATGGAAATAGAGTTTAAGGAGAAAATATGACAGACTATTGTGATTAGGTAAGTGCACTCACTCATATCTCGCTTACTCATGCCCAATCATATTTATCCTTCTTCCCCTATTTTTTCCCTCATGTGCATTCTGGTCATAGAAGAGAAAAGGTTGCCTTTTTGGAGTTTACTGAGGCAAAGTTCATTATGAAGCTGCTCAATAGTCTTTGTGAGTTATATTTCAAGTCATCAAGTATTAATGAAGAAAAATGGACAGGATATTATTCACAGTTCATTAGAAATTATTGCTGTCTGAAGTAATCTAGGATGGTCAGTCCTAGACAACACTGATTGTTTTCTGCCATGGTAAGGCTAAAAAAGACCATTAATTAAAGTAAGTTAGGGTGGACTGTGTGTATATTCTTTTGAAAAGCAAAATAAGTCTACAGTGAATTTCCATCATCTCATAAAACAAGAAAGTTGTCAATATTAATAGCACTGTCAAGACACCATAGAAAGAATTACAGAGATAAAAGTGATGGAGGCAGCACCATTATTGTGTGCTGTGAAGCTTTACTCCTGAACAGAAACAAGGGTGGTTTGGTCATAGCAGGAGCTCATGTGACAACCCATGTGACAACAGTAACAGTTTAAAACAGAAGAGTGGGAATTTGATTTGTTGAGATATATGTATTTTCACTTTTTTTGGACACAGAAGGCGATATTGCAAAGATGTCTGCAGGAGTTCACAAGAGTTGAAAGGTTTTTTCACCTTCCATCAGTTTCATTTCATAGATTCAGGGAACTTTTCACCATGGGTGCTTCCTCCTCTTCTACACTTAGTCATAAAATGCTTTTTGGAGCCACACCAGTACATGAATGATCATATTGCATAAGGCAAAATACTGCCAATATTTTTATCACTTTACTTGCGTTCGTAGCATATCAAGCATACTAATTAAGACATTCTACAGAGAAGCTGTAAAACAACCCAATGCACTTACAATCTGTCTTATTATAGCATACAATGGGTCAACCAGATAATAAACAAGGAAAGATCAATTGTAGCTGTTGGGAGTATTGGATAAGGTTTATGTTCAGGCTTGGATAAAGTTCTGGGGCATTGACGTTTTTCCAGGAATTCATTAGGCTAAGTTCCATGCAGGAGTCAGTTGAGCAGCTTCACTGAAATCAGCTCTCAGCAGCAGCCAGTGGAGCCAGGGAATATAAAGGACCTTTAGCTCAGGTGTGCCTCTCACTGCTGGTCTGGGAGTGCAGTAATCAGATAGTGCTGCAGGAAAGCAGACTGTCAGTAAGTAGTGCTTTTAGTAACAATTTTTCTGGTCAGTCATCTGGTCACAAGGGGTGCAGTGGTGTTTCTGTGTTTATGTCTTGTGTTATAAGTGTGGCTGAGGACATGGCAGGGGCTGATGAAGTAGCTGGCTTTGTCTGCCTATCCCTAGGCACTGTGTTTAGCTAGGGGAGTGCTACAAGCTCCCAGCAACAGGGGAACATTATTACATTTTCTAGGAATTTCTAAAAAATTGTTAGATAGAATAATTAGCTTGCTAATAGGAACTGAAGAACATTATTCTTTACAGCTGCACATGTGACACTGACTTGTAAATTGCAAGTTTTTGCCTTTTTAAGGAAACAAGATTTAATGTACTGAATGTGAGCTCTGTTCCCCTGTGTGACTTAAACTCACTGGGGAATGGTGAGTAAGTGTGGTGGGGAGAAGGCTCAAGGCACTGAAGTGAATTCTTCAATAAAGTAAAAAATTGTGGGGGCTTTCTCAGCTCCAAATTCCAGGTGGAAGAGAAATCATTCATGCTGCTAATTCCCATAATGTATCACATACACATACATGTAGAATGTTCCTAACAAAGCTGGCACCAGGGACACAAGAATCCCATGCAGTGCAGCAGTCTGAAAGAGCCCAACATTTCTTTGCCCCTGGGCTCCTGAGATGACTTATGTGCCTATTCAGTGAACTGTTGTTGGAAACTGAACTAGAATAACTTTGGATTTTCTGAGGAAGCAAAGCAAGGAGGCATCTTTTTCAGGTCAGTTAGTACTGAAACTTTCTGTTTTGGCATCTTCTTGGAATTTTAGGTTCGCCTAATAAGGATTCATGCAGGGAGGAGGACTGATTAGTTGACTCTATTCTCCTTTTCTAGCCAAACAAGCAATTTTCCCTAGTCCTCTTCCAAAAGTAGGCTAGCCACAGGCCAAATTATTCTTACAATAGTTATCTCTTTAGAGATTGACCTTAACTATAAGTGAAGGTGAGAGAGTTAATGTCTTTGAGGAAGAAGAAGAGGAGTGAAAAAACATCTAGCAGGTGATCTGAGTAATCACCTACTCAGCTGCTCTGTCCCTTACTTTCCTACACCCAAGTGCACTTTCCAGGCTTGCAGCAAATCTTCAATAGATAGCTTGTAGTCCTGATGATTTCCTATGTTATTTGAAAATTAAATGTCTTTCAAAATGTTAGCTTAAAACATTAGAATTCTTCAGTCTTCTCCCTCTTGTCTGCTCAAACACCTTGCAGTGTATAACTTTAAGCAATTTCACCCACATCCTATTCTAGCTACCAGGGAATAATCTGTCCATTTTCTCAGTTTGCCCGGTGGAAACACTGCTCGTGTTTCTGAACAACAGTTCTGCTGTTGTGTCTGTACTTGCTCACTCTGAGTGTGAAGTGTCCCAGGTATGAATCAACGCCAAGGGCTTAGGGAGGTCTGAAAGCTAAGGGGCTGAAATATGACATTACTTTGAAATATGTTTGTGAAAATAACACCTTCTCACACAACATTTTGTCACTTGTTGGGATTGCACGAAGCAGCTGAGGTTTGTTCTGGAGGTCACCTGCTGAAATAAGGCCACCTACAGTGTGCTGCCTAGGACCATTCCAGATGGCTTTAGGGATGGAGACCCTATCACATTACTGGGCAATCTGTGCTATTACCTGAACATCTTCACAATGCAAGTTCTTCCTGATGCTCAGATGGATCCTCCAGTGTTTCAGTTTGTGCCCATTGCTTTTTGTCCTGTGCTTGGGCACCACTGAAAAAGAGTCTGTTTTTTTATTTAGTCTGCTCTGACTTGTAAAATTCGAGAAAGATGTCTAGAAAGAAAATTATTTGAGATATCAAGATGCTCAGTAGTATTTATCTTAAAATCTCTTATCTGAGACAACACCCTTTCTCCACATGGCAAGAAGTTCAGAAGGAAGGCTTCACCATCTTCAGTACCCTTCACTGCACTAGTACTAAGAGATGAGGGTTGTAATGTCTTCAGTATATCACCATTAAGAAACACACTGTTATTGTGTGGGTCCTTGGAGACATCATCTCCTAAAGAGTTTTATATTCTCTCTCATACTCAAAGTGAAAAGCTCAGGAAACAGTCTGAACTTACCCAGTGCTACTTGTCCACAGCAACCACTGCATGTCAAAGGTTGTTTTGTTTTTGTTTTTTTTTTTTTTTTTAAGGTTTTTTGCCTGCTCTTACAGTGAATTTTTAAATCTTGATTTGCATTTTAAATGTACACTTTGAGGTTTGAAGAACTTGTTGCTTTGCCAAGGGACTGGGTCCTGTTTGGCTTTTGCTTCTGTTGTTATAGCTAGCCTCATTTCTGCCTGCTCATTATCCAGAGTGGCTGGGACCTGGCACCTCTCATGACTGGCTCATGCTTGGTGTTTGTTTCAGGCAAGATCTGTTTTCTGTCAAATTCACTGTGCACTGTTAGCCATGGTGAAATGCCAAGGTCAAATCTCTCCCCATATATTTTATCTATCATGTAATCCTCTTTTGAGAAAGCATGATTACACTGATTAAGGGGTTATAGATTACTCATAAATCTTCCATTTCTCTGTCTGCACTTGATAAATTTGGCTTGGCCATCACTGGAGGGGCAGATGACTGCCAAGTGCAAAACACCCATCCTGAAGGCAGCATCTAAGGCAGCATGCAGTTGAAGGTGGCCAAAATTGTAATTCATGCAAAATAACCTTCTTGGATGCTTCAGCTCTTGTAGCCACTCCTCCAAGGCTGCCAGTTTGCTTAGCTGTGGATAGAAATGCATATCTTGCTAAATCAAGCTCCAGACAATGCAGCCTACTGGGGACTGGAGAGAACCACTGATGTATCTTTCTCTGGCAGCTCTGCCAGCAGCCCAGCCAGGCTGACAATAGACCAGCAGACTTGCTCACTCTTGTGTGCATGCACAACAAATGAAACATGTTCTGGTAGTCCTATAAGAGGACAATTTTTGCATCCTTTTCCTTTTTGACCTTAGTAAACATGACTCCAGGCATAGCAAACAACTTCAATATTATTCTCAAAGGCAGAAAATTGAATATCACAGAATGTTGGAAGTGATATGAAAAGGTTTTTCTTTCTTGTGAATTACAAGGCTCCTGATTATTTAGCAGGTGAAAGAAACATAACCTTATTCCCAGCCTCTTTCTGGAAGTCATTTTTTTAAGTGAATGTGATATTGTTCAGGAAAGAGTATAACATCATTCCTCTTCCTCTCCTTTTGCAATAGTATATGTAAGAGGTTAGACCCTCCACAAAATATCTTATGACAATGAAATAATTGTCTTATATTTAAAGACTACCCTTCTCCAATTTTTTTAATATTGTCTAAATCTAGGATTCAGTCTTGGTAAAAACCTTTTATAAACGATTCTTCAGTTTCTTTCCCTTGTCTTCTGCTAAGCTTTCCTCACTGGACTGCAATTTTAACTGTACTCCATGTTCCCTTCATAATAGAAATAAAAAATCTGGGGTTTCTGTCCATTGCATCTGATCAGAGTGGTGTCAATGAAGATTGCAACAGATTATTTTCTAGCTTTGTTTCTATTTCTGTTTAAAGAACCTCTGTTGACTCTTGCAAGCTCTCAAATTTTCACTCTAATATAAAAACACAGCAATAGGACAAGAAAAAAGTTTTCTGGCCACTGTCAATATCTGATCTAGGTTCCAGTGGCTGGATTGTTTGTTCATGTGCATCTCCATTAGGGGGAAAAAGCCAAATATGACTCATGGTAGGACAAAGGCAGTGATATGAAGAGTGCATGTACAGTATGTTGCTTAGTATGGTTGCAGCAAGAATTCTCTTTTCTCTAGTATGCTTGAGAGGAGAGTTTTGATTTCCCAGTTCAAACATGAGAATATAACTTTCAGAAACAGAATTTCAGATTTTGATGAACAGCAAACATTTGCACACAGCTCTGCAGTTGGTTCCAATTTCACCTAAACCAACAATATGTCACAGATGTTATTTGGTTTCTTTTTGGACATTGCTGGTTTTTCACATGAAGGTGCTCTTCAGCATAATTTCATGTCTTAATATGATGCCTATTAGGAGCTGTACTTGTATAGAATCTCCTTGGAATCTAGGTGAAATCAGGATTTTGAGGACAGCTTTTAAGTGAAGCTGAGATTTCAGTGAATTGAATTTGGGTCCACATTTTAGAAACAAAAGAAAGACTTAGTCATCGTTACAGTTCAATACACCAGAATATTTATTATCAGCTTCACTACATACGAAGACCCAAGAAAAATCTCTATTTGGTGATGTATGGAGATACTGTGTATGTTCAGGATGCATATAAAAACAGGTAATGCCATAACAGTTCAGTATTCCAGCCTAAAGCTAAACCACATTGTTTTCCTGTGTAGGGAAATCCACTGATACTCCTACTTAGGCAGTCATTTCAATATTTATATTTACTTCCATCATAGCCTTTCCTCATTTGGCCAGTACTCTAACAATGGATATAAATAATCTGAACTTTGCAGATGTCCTTCATTTTTTATTAGTTTAAGTGGAAAAAAATGAGGCAGACCTGAGTGATGATAAAGAGTGTTCCCTCTCGTTATCCACTTTTGTTTCTCTAACTCTATAAGACCACTAATGTGTCTGGCAATCCATGAAGGGGTAATTTCAAAAAGACTTGAAGAATTCCTGGATCTGCTTGTGCAAATTCTTCCTTTGCTCAGCCATCTGACAATCTAAGATCTGTACCTCAAGAGAGATCCTCCTATTTAGTGGATCTTCCTATTTAGTGGAGTCCTGTGCTCTCACTTCTGGAGTCGCACTGAGCCCTGCATGCTGCCATTAACAAAGTCAGAAAAATGTTATAATAGCTAAGAGGTGGTCAATGTTTTTAAGAGGTGAAAGAATCATGTACACTTATGTTCTGCTAAATGCCTTTGAGAAACCAAAATGCTCTGTGCAAAATCCTACTTTGAGAAACATTCTTCCAAAAGAGAACCTGAGAACAAAGCATAATTCTATCCCAAGGGACATGTTGTGCTTCTGGTCTTTGTTTAGGCTTGCTTTGTTTAGGTGTTTGCACTGAAAGGAGAGAAAGAATCAGTGCATGCAATTCTGTGTTGGCTTGCTGTGTTAATATCTGCAGCAGTGACTAATGTCTGTTGTCACATATTCCCGTAAGGAATAACATCCCAAACAGTGAACTCTCAGAAAGTGCCAGGAAGCTTTTGGCATTCCTGTTTAAATACTTTGGCATTTTCTGTACTAGCAGTACATCCTTATATTTCAATTCTTTTCAGTCTGGAAAAAGTTAATGAGCCTAGAAGAGCTGAGTGTTTGCAGACTTGTACTTTGTACCCAAGTGCTATCGGTCCACTGAGATTTGAGATTGTTTTTAACACATCTGTCAGCATGTTCACCTGGAGATGAGTGTTAACTGGATACATTCAAGGCAGTATTACTGATCCATTTTGTGAGAGTTGAATCAACCTCCAGAGGTGAAAGAGAATAACCAGTGTTTTCCCCTCAATTCACACAGGTTGATGAGTAAATTGTCAGGTAGAAAACTTCTGCATTTTCCTCCCTAGAAATTTCCTCCCCATTTTATCATACAATTTTCAAATTTTCTTCACATTAACATTGTCTATATGTATGATGGTAGTTTCTAATTCAAGCACATAGCCTTCCTCTGTCCCACGCTTAATTTCTAGAAAATATCTGGGAGCCCTCAATTCTTCCTCTGTTGATAGCATCTTCACCATATCAAACACTGTTGTCTCAGGCTTGAGAAAATGGTCGGATGCTGGGGATGCTAAACAGTTGATTGGAATTGTTCTCCCTTTTTTCAGTTTTGTGGCTTCTAAAATGCTAGCTGATCCACAGAGCAGCACATATACAGGAGGGTGTGCAAGACAGATTAATTTATGGAGAGAAATATGAGGCTGTAGTACAAGGCTTTCTCCTTCATTAGTGACACTTCAAGAGACTTTGAAACCTAGTTATTGTATTAAGTTTGACTTCTTATTATGTTATGTGATTATTATTCCAGAATATTACAATGCTTTGTTATATTTCAAAGTTCTGCACGTGGGTCAGGGCAATCCCAAGCACAAACACAGGCTTTGTGAAGAATGGATTGAGAGTAGCTCTGAGGATGAATACTTGGAGGTGTTGGTTGGCAAGAAGCTCAGCTTGGCCCATCAGTGTGCGCTTGCAGCACAAAAAACCAACTACACCCTGGGCTGAGGGAGGGGATTTATTTCACCCTTCCACTCTGCTTTTGTGAGAGCCCATGTAAAGTCTTGCATCCCAGATAAGAGGGATGTAGACCTATTTTAGTGGGTATGGAGAAGGGCCACAAAGATGATCAGGCAGCTGGAGCACCTCTGCTAGGAAAACAGGTTGAGACAGCTGGGACTCTTTCTACTGGAGAACAGAAGGATCCAGGGAGACCTTACAGCACCTTTCAGTACCTAAATGGGACTACAAGAGAGCTGGAGAGGGACCTTTCAGCAGAGCATGTAGTGTTAGGATAAGGGGTAATGGCTTTAAAGTGAAAGAGTGTAGTTTTACATTACATATTACTGGAACAGGTTTCCCAGAGAAGTTCTGGAAGCCCCATCCCTGGCAGTGTTTGAGGCCAGGCTGGGTGGAGCTCTGTCCAGCCTCGTCTAGTGGAAGGTGTCCCTGCCTGTGGCAGAGGGGTTGAAACTACATGACTTCAGTCCTCTTCTAAACCAAACCAAACCATTCAATGATTCTAAAATAGTTTGCTCGATTCAAGGAAGATCATTTGTAAGCTCAGTTTGAGGTAGGCTAGTCCCTCAGCTTTGTTTTTGAAACAAAATTACCTTGGAGCACTCCTTTCTGATATTCTCTTATCATGACAAATCTTAAGTGAGCCCAAGTTGCGCTTGGGTCTGCTGGGATGGATACAGAACAGAGATGGATGATTTTCTGTTAAAAAAGAGGTGAAATCATTCTGATCTGCTGTTATGGTACTCCTTTAAGAGGCTGAGAACGTTGAAAAGAAATTTAGGACATAATATTAGGATAAAAATTCAAACAAATTTATCTCATCTTGTTTGCAAGATCTTTTTATTAAATTCAGTCAGAGAAAAGTTTTCCTCTTTTTCCCCAAAGGACTTTTTTCAAAACATTTATATAGCCCTGTAACATTTACACAGTGCTCTACACTGCTGACATGCTTCTTACCTGGGTGAGTGGAGACAAGAGAAATACATGGATGATGAGCTATTATGGCTGAAAATGGAAGAGAGAAATGAAGCAGAAGGATTAGGGAGGAGCACTGGACTAAGAGCAAACCAGGGCTGAACCTGGAGGGAAGCTTGCAGAACAAAAGAGAGGAAAGTTATTTGTGTGTGCCAGTACTTTGAGAAAAAATGAGAAAGCAGAACAACAATGTAGCATAAACAGGGGGAAGAGCAGATGTCTAATTAACCTAATTTTTTTTTAGAGGGAAATAATCCTTAAATGTTCCTGTAGAAGTGTGAGCCATTTGTCAGGAGCACTGCTGGTTAGATTAATGTAGCAGTGACTCTATGTTTAGAGACAATAGAGGCTCAGTTATCATTTCACATACACCCACCTAAATCAGAATTTCATGCTGTGGTAAAAACCACGCAGGGAAAGATAGCAATCCCCAGGTCTGTGCTGCATAGAAAATACTTCCAGCCTGCAAGGATTAAGAGTGTGGCCTCTGCTCTATGCAGACTCAGAGTGCAGGAGAAAAATCTTACCTATCTTGTAAGCTACCTGCTGCTACACCCAGAAATACAAAAGCATTTTAAGCCTAGACTAGATCAGAGAAGCCCTGTTCTATTAAAGGTGAGGTTATGGCAAGTGTGAGGAATTTTTTAGAGAGCACTTTATATATGTTGACTTCACATATCTATGATATATAATGTAATATGGAAATTATAATGGAAGTTCTCTGGCCATTTTTATACACAGAATTCAACTTAAATTCTGAATACTCACCTCCATTCAAAGCTGCCTAAGTATCATATAATGCTGCCAACTTAGGCTGATGATAAAGTCAAAATTTTCGTGTTAAAGGTGGATTTCAAAAGATGTATTTGTATCACAGGTCTGTGGGAACTGCACTGAAAATTTGGTTGCGTTCTTGCAGTTGGCTGCCTGCCATTTGTAACCTAGATTTTATTACCTTGCATTCCTTGCATGAAAACTATTTTCTCTTTGGGCTTCTTTACACCCGAAGTCAGTGAGGTTAGTAAAGCTCGGGGCTTTAGAATTTCCAAAGTCTTCATGGTACTCCAGATGGAGATTTAACTTTCCTCTTTCACTGAGCAAGGCAATCTGTTCATGTTGTTACATCAGGATCTGTGGAAAATGAGACAAAGCATTTGATTTTTCTCCTTCAAGAATTTTTTTGTCTCCAAGGGCTATTTTCTCATATTTTGAGAGCTTCCAAAAATGTTAGGAGTCTTTGCTGGATTTTGTTACTTTGGCTCAGAGATCCTGCTTAAAAGAAAGTGGAAAAAATTGTTAAATTATTGAACTGGATGTGTCTATTGGTTTGAGACTTAGGGGAAAAAAATAATTTCTGTACATTACTTCAGGTCCCTCTTCCCTCCCCTCTGTCCCCCAAGAATAGCTATAATGTACAGCCAGAAAAGCTGTTTTCTGAAGACCTGGGATAGATTTACTATTGAAGCCAGTGGTGTTGTTTCCAGGTGGACCTAAGATTCATTATTCTAGTGTAGAAAAAGCATGCATTGGAGAACTTTAATAAAGCTCCAGTTACTTGAAACCTTAGGGAACCAGATTCAGGAGTTTCAAAGAATTACCTGCATGAAGAGGTGTTCTCTAATAATATGAAGATGGGACCAAATAAACTGCCAAGCACAAAAGGACCTGGGGGTGCTGGTGAACAGCAGCTGAACATGAGCCAGCTTGTGCCAAGATGGTCAAAAAGGCGGACGGCATCCTGGCCTGTACCAAAAATAGCATGGCCAGCAGGAGCAGGGCAGTGACTGTCCCCCCGTACTCAGCACTGCCGAGCCCACACCTCCAGTGCTCTGCTCAGTTCTGGGCCCCTCACCACAATAAAGACATCAAGGTGCTGGAGTGTCCAGAGAAGGACAGCAGATCTGCTGAAAGCTTTGGAATCCAATTATTATGAGGAGTAGATGAGGGACCTGGGGCTGTTTAGCCTGGGAAAAGGAAGCTAAGGGAAGACCTTAATGCTCTCTGCAAGTTTGTGAAAGAAGATTGTGGCAGATGGGGGTCACCTTCTCCTAGGCAGCTTGGTAGGACAAGGGGAAACGTCCCCAGGTTGTGCCAGTGGATTTCAGGTCGGATATTAGGAAAAAAAAAAAATTCTTCATTGAAAGAGTGGTTAAACATTGGAACAGACACCCCAGAGAAGTGAAGGATTTGCTATCCTGGAAATGTTAAATAAGTGGAGGTGACATTTTGTGATATGGCTTAGTGGACCATATTCAGTCAAGGGTTGGACTTAATGATCTTGGAGGTCTTTCAATGGTTCTATGACAGTTTTTTTCTTAAGAACACTCAACATTTCAAATTAATGATTTTTTTTAAAATTATTCTTTCTTTGTTATAAAGGACCTTGAATAGTCCAGCACAGCGAAGAGATCAAGGCTAAACCTGTCTGTGTGAGATGCTGTCTGGGTAGGATTATTTGAGATCAGACATTTGCAGGTGCAGGATACTCAAGGACAAAACTCTCCTCATAATTTTGGTTGAGGTGACAATATGATGTGTAGTCGTTCACATATGTGTACAGGACTTGAATTCCCTGCTTTCCTCCTGCCCTGCCTAAGCAGTCACAAGTTTTAGAGAGCTGCCATGCAGAGTATCAGCTCAAGAGCTGCCAGCCCTCTTTATTTATGGTCAAAGGGTTTAAGTATAGGGTACCAAATAATAACTGAAGGAGGTCGATGCCTACATTGGTAAAAGTTAAACCTTTTGTGAAAGTGTCTTTATGACTACAAATAGTGAAAGGATGGGAAGCAGCCTTTTTTTCCCCTCTAAAGGAAGATGGGCAACAACACTACAACACAGTTGATTGCACCTATCCTAAAGCAAGAAGAGATGTGATTTGGTATTGTAATTCATGAAAGCATAAAGTAATCTCTTACTCCCCCTGGGCACTACCACATCTTTCCAGTCCTCTTGCTGAGTCACATTAAACAAAGCATCAAATAAAATTCATGGTCTGACCAAACAGTCTCTCTCTATCTAAGGGGTTGCGAAGAAAAGCCCTCCATATCGGGATCCATAAAGCACTAAGAAGGAGGGAGTGAATATATGGAAAGAATATCTGCCTCATTAGGGATGATTAATGTGAAGGAAGAGCTCGTTTATCTGGAAGGCACAGTGTTGGAGCAGACACTGTGGGCAGGATGGGAAAATATTTGGCTGGAACAAAAGTTATCACTGCAGAAGGAAAAGGGAAGAGAAAAAGCCTTCCATGCTTATCAGAGATGCAGAGAGACCAGATGCCTTCCTATCTTCTGCAGGAGAATTATCTTTGGGAAAAAAAAAAAGGAGAAAACACTTCACTAAATGTCTTAGAGCCTTGTGGTGCTTTTGACCTTTATCTTCAGCTGAATAAATGTAAACCATTTCCCCTCTCTGTGGCAGATGTTAGGTGAAAGAGATATTCTGAACACTGCCTCTTCATGTTACCATGGCCTTGTTCACACCTGCCCAGTTTGACAGTGAGCCTGCAGTAAGTACTGGTAGCAGACAGGGTTTGCTGGTCCCCTTGCTACTGGAAATAAAACACAGAAGATGGAATGAAAATCTACTTTGCATATCTGGGTTCATCTGATGTCACTGATGTTTAGGAACCAATACATTGTCAGATGTGGTTGAAAAATAACGCTATGTCCTGGTAATTCCTTGGTTATTATTTGTACTAAAATATTCTTGGGGCTGCCTGGGCTAATGCCCTCCCTGTGTCCTGGAGTATAGCAGCGCAGTGGTTATTCTAACCTTTATTTTTGGGGTATCTTGTAACTGTGATCTCCAAAATTTCAGCAGTACATCAACTATGAGGAGGAATCCAAGAACTATGTCCAGGATGCTTTGTCTCCACTATCTGTCTTTACTGTGCTGCTGAGTTGCTGGTGGATCTTTTAAAATGAGTGCTGCTCATGAAAGTAACCTAAAGCTATTGGCCTCTTGATCAAAAACACAGTAAAATTCTTTTTCCAGGGTGGCCCATGATTGAAGGAGGTCATTCATGGAAATTGAAGATTGAAGGGTTTAGGCAAAGAATAAATAAATAATCTAGGGAATTTTCAATTTAATTTCAATTTAATTAAATTTTCAATTTAATTTATGTATTCATGTGGACAAAAAAGGTCTTATTTTGAGGGGTATGTAAGTGAAATGATTCAAATGCCAATGTTGTCTTGGGCATTTGAAAACTTCATCTACATCCATTCCTTAGCAACTTTTTTGCACAAGCACAGTTTTGATGAAATACCAAGGTACCCATCCAGATGCAATTCAGTCAGATTCAGCATATGGGTCACTGGGAATCTAGAGAGGCCACTCCAGAAATGAATCTGATCTCATATGTTCAAGTTATTTTTAGGAAAAAAAAGTCAGAATCACTGTGTGGGAGAAGTCTGTGGTGTTGCTGCTATGCAAACCTTTTGCTAGTATCTGTCATGTGTTACCATCTTATACCTGAAAGAGATAAAACCAGTAACCTGGAAAAAAAAAATTAAAAAGCATTTTATAATGAAAAAAGCATTGCTAGTGAGGAATTTTTTAGAATCAGATAATTTTTTGTACCAGTATTTTGAAATAAAAAATAACAAGAATAGCTACTTATTTTATAAAAACTGTAAAGAAAATGTGTAAAAGCACTATTCAAATACATAAACCATAAAATGGTTTACTGGGAAAAACATTATAAAATAGTTTTGACTGCTAATGTGGGTCTTAAATGCCTGTCCTGATCTGTTTGTATCTCGCTATCACTGAAGTAAAGGTAGAGCAACTTTATATGTGACAGAGATCTGGTAGAACACAGAGGTGACTTGAAGGGACTTAGGGTCAGCAGAGTAAATGCAAATTTGGCTGAGCTATACAGGTAGCTATACAGGGTCAAAGGCTTCCCAGTAGTTGTAAATTTGTGTCTGAATATGTAAGATAAATACTAAAAAGATGCTGAAGAATGCTTCTAAAGTGTCTTAAGGAGCTGCACATAAGAGGTTGCTGCTCTTGGCTGCGTTTTGGCCAGCTGTTCCTCAGGAGGTGTCTCCAGTTGTGCAGGACTTCTTTTTCCAGGGAGATTTGACAGTGTCTCTGCCTTTGGCTGGGGGTCACTGTCTGTCAAGGCTTTCCTTCCACTCCATTCAGTTTCTAATTGCTACCTGAGACATGACTGTTCAGTCACAGACAGCTGTGTGCAGGAGTTTCTGGACACGTTTAGATGCCAGCCTTTTTCTGTGGCTGTGTAAACTGTTCCAACTTTAGCCTGAAAGCAACAGATTTCATCTTTTGCAATTATTTTTCCCTTCTTTCTTCTACATTTCCTTTAAAATTCAGCTGTTGTCATCCCAGGTAATATTTTCTATGCTAAATTTCCCCTTTGAATCCAGTGTGAATCTTGGCATGAGCTCTCCAGCCTGATTTCACAATGCATGACTGATGCTTCTTCTTCCACCTTTCAGCTTCCTTTGTCCAAACCCTGTGGGACAGAGAGACTGGATGCTCCCAGGCTGTTTTCTTCAGTGAGTGCTCTGTTTCATAAATTCTTTCCTTTTTGTTGTTAGTTTCCCAATCCAAGTATTTTCTATTTTTACTGGATGATAGTTGTTTTTCCTATGATCATTTTGATCACAATTCTGAACTTCCAGTTAAGAGATGTCTTATTTGGATGACAAGGCCATTACACACAGTACTCCAGGGAAGGTTGTGTTGTTACTTGCTGTTCTAAATTCCATGTCTAACAGAGCCTTAATAGCCTATAGAAGATAAACAAAGGAGTTGAACATTGGAAGTGACCCAGAAAGCTGGATCTAAGCACCTTTAAGCTTCAGGGAAATTTGGATTCAGATGAGAGGGTTTTTGGCTTGTACTTGGAGTGTAGTCAGCAATTGCTTCCATGACTGCTGAACCCGAGCTAAAATTTAGCAGAGTTTTATGTATAGCTTCTTTAATCTGATTTGGAAAACTTCCCATCCCTGTGCTAGTCAAAGACTGAGGAATTGAAAAGGTGACCTAAAGCCACCTTTGTCTCCTTAGCTCTTGCAGGGAAGACAACTGCTGCTCTAAAAGAAACATCCATTTGCTTTTCTTTTGCTTGTTCAGCCCTCACACTGCCTGTAATTCCTGCGTCATGCCAGTCCCCTTGGATTCTTAGTGCTGATGCAGGTTTAGAGGCCTCATGACTACCTGTGCTTAGCCTCTTGTGAAGCAATATCCTCTTTTTGAACCTTTGTTGCCATGCAAATGTAAGTGAAATGGTCAAGATAAGCCACCATCCATAACAGGACATGCTTTGTTTTCTTAATGAATAAAATTGTCTAGAAGGAGATTGAAGAATCTTCCAGCTGGTACTGCTAAACCTCGAGGAATTAGGACATGGTAATGAAATGAAGCGCTAGGGTTGGACTGGTGTGAAATACAAGCTGTCAGAGATGAAAGCTCAAACAAGACTGAGAAATACCTGATTTTTTTAAAACTTTTTCAATTAAAGTCCTACAACTTAGGGATGAAGAGAGGTGGTGAACTGACTCTGCTGGGATCTAGCAATAAGAGAAAACCTACTTTACAACTCAGACTGAAGTACTAATTGGAGTTTGCTGTTGCCTTCTTCCTGCTTTTTCTTGTCCTCTTTGGAAAACATATCCCCTGCTGAGGAGCTGCAATTTTTTGCAAGATGTCCTATTCTTGTTGCTGTCACTTTTTATACAAGTATCATTCCTAAGGACTGAAAGCTAGGATATCAGAATAATTTAAGGAAGACATAAGAAAACATAGAAGGAAAAATATGGTAAAAGCAATATAGAATGTTTGCACAGAGCTTTCATACTCTAACACTGCTAAAGGGGGGTTGCATTTCTGTCAGCTGGTTTAGTAGAGCAGTGGTGGGGTTTTTCCTTTTTAGATTACATGAGAGAGTAAAAAAAGTCTCATGCCATGTTTTTTACTTCGTTTTTAGTGACCACTGTTACCAAAACAGCTTACAAGGATTCTGGAGGTAATACTTTTCCTAAATCTCTCTGAAAACTGAAATTATCTCTTTAGGTGGAGCTAGTATATTAATTAATTGTTCATAGAGTATTTAGGCAGATGGAACATGGATGGATCAAAGAGTAGAAGAACTTATAAGGGAAAGAAATTACTGGTCCTTTTTTAAACATTAAAAGTCAGACTTAATCAAGGAAAAGGTAAAAGAAAAGAATTTATCACACTCCTTAATGTTTCCTGCTCTTTGTGCCAAATTCTCTAGTTCATTGCTCGGTACAGATCAGTTTTCTGTTTTACAGAAAGATTCTCTCTAGCCCTTCTTTTGCATCAGGACTCCTGTCCTTCACCCCAGTCACGTGGACACTTTCTACAAGTTTACATTATCAGAAGGTTTTAGGCTCAAAAGACAGAATCCCTTCGCAGCTCCCCCTCCCAAGTAAGCAGTTTAACTGGGTTCATTTTCTTCTGTTTCCATTGTTTCCAAGGGTGGGGTACCCAATCTCTTTGTTGTAAGGGAAATACTTCTATGGTTTTGTCCTCAGAGGAGGCTGAGATTGCCCATGCAATTAAAGAAGTTGAAGTGTTGATTCAGAGGAAGAGACCTTTGGAAATGGAGAAGTGGTGACACCTGGCAAATTGATGACCTTGTTACTGTGATCTGAGCTGAGTCTGGTAGCTCTGGCCTGAATTTGGACTACACAATAGGAAGCTGAGGTGAACTTCTGATGTCACCCCATGCCATGCTTCATGCATGGTACTACCTTAGGTCTTCTGGCTAAGATTTTTTTTTTCCTCCTTTCTAATGGATAGTTGTGTGATTTGGAACCTTTCGGGCTAGTTGCACTGCATTTTTTCTTTGCAGAAATATACATTGTAACCTTTTCCACTGGAGAATGTCAAAGTAACTTGCAAGCATCATTAAATTTTTCATTTCTTCTTTTTTTTTTTTTTTCCTCATTATAGTAATTTCAGGAGGAGGTGTCAGTTTTGCAAGGGTTAGGGAAAATGCACAGGGTCATGGAGTAAAATGTCAATAATCAGGGACAAAACTGGTTAATCCTTCTTCCCGGTGTCTCACAGCCTTCAAAGTAAAACTCTGAAATGTAATATTGAGAGCAAAGTAGCAGCCAAGAGAAGTTTTGTGTGATTTCCACTTATATAACTAGACACATAATTAAAACTTAATCCTTAAAGAATAGCATTTCATACATGGCAAATATAAACTTTTTCAAGTAGGCTGCAGATATATATAAACTTCTCAGTTTCTTTATGAGAAAACATATTCACTGTCATCCTTCTACTGGATGTCCATGGGAAATTGAGGAAACAGGCTTAAGAGAAATAAGGAGACAAGATTAGTATTGTAGTATATCTACCATAGCCCTGTGGAGCACAATTCACTGAAGTATTAGTTGTAGATATATTTGCAGCAGGTGAATTCCTGTTTTTATTTAGGTCAAATTCCCAAATCTGTCACTGATCCTACGTCAGTATATTGACAGATAAAGTACATGTAGATATTTATCTAGAGAAGTTTTAGGTTAATATTTTTGGCCTCTTTTTGCCTATTAGTTTTTTCACTTGCTGGATATTTGGCAACTCACTTTCCTGAGTGGCTAACAAGAGATTGAATTGAAAATTAAACTGTCAATTGCAGGTAGGATTTTGCAGATGAACCAAAAGATAAATTAGTAATTCATAAGGCAAGAGAATGAACACACTTTTCCATAGGTATTGGAATACTTATCAATTGATGCCTTATCTCTAAGATCTCATTAATACAAAATTTTGTATCCATCAGATCCTCAGCTTTTTTGTGCTTAGCTATTAGATTTTGAAAAATCAGCTGTCATGTTTGAAGCATTGGTTGCTGTTTAAACTCAAGACTGTTTCCCATCTCTTCCCTTCTGCTTTTTACTGGTGCTTCTTTAATCACCATTGTGCTGGTGGGTTACTTACAAATAAATTTAACACTGCTTTCTAGGTTTCAGCATCCCTGTGGCCAACATATGCATCTGCTAGCTGTGGTGATGTAAATTAGTGGGCTTGTCTTAATTACACTTGGCATCAGCATGCAGCCATGTAAATTAGGAACTGCTATTTGCAGATGAGCTGTTGTCACTCTACTGCCCCACACCTTTGACCTAAAGCAGACCAGTGGCTGGTGCCTCCAAAACAGAAGCATGTTTTTTTACAGTAATTCACATGTGGGGATAAATATGTATATTTTGGTAAATTTCCTGAGCCCTATTAAATATCTGCTTTGCCATTCCCTGTGTAAAATGAAAGGTTGTACACATCTTGGACTCTGCAAATATGTTTTAATTTTCAATATTACCAGTGTTTCTTAAGAACAACATGTAAGGTGTGATCTGCTGCCTGGAAGAAGAGACAGGAATGGGATGGTTATGCAACTTGGTGATTCTCTTCACCAATCAAAGTTGCATTTAATGATGTGTCAAAGCAACAAAATACATTAGAAATAATTTAGTTCTCAAGCTTAAATCATCCCAAAAATAAGTAGTGGTGTTTGGAGAAAAATGTATGAATAACAGAAGAAAACATTTTAATACTTTTAAAGGAACAAATTTAGCAGTGCTGGGTGGTTTGCTGGTACCAGATGGTCTTAATCTGAAATACATCTTGGAAAAATACTCTTTCTCTGTGGGAACAGGTCCAACAGCAGTGATGATCTACAGTCTTTTCAGGGTCATGAATGTGTCCCAAAGTGTGAAACACTGAAATAAGCTTTTCTGTTTCAAGTATCTCATAGTGGCAATAACTGAGCACGTTCTCAGACTTGAGATATTTCTCTGTGGTATTTATTATTATGCTATTTTTATTAAGGATGAGTGAACTAAGATACCAACTATCATGACAAGAGTTGGTAACTGAATTTTTTAAACAGCATTCTTGGGATAAAAGCAATGAGCTTCTCTCTGCTCTGAAAATATTTTCCCTAGTTCATTGTATGGGCATGTCAAATAAATGACATTTTGAAGAAAATGCCTCTCCCAATGTAATTCTTTTCAGTGCATAAACAGGTTTTTATTCTGCAAAGCTAAGCCAAACTAAAATCATTCATAAGAATTCATATTTAAATAGTCTTTTTATTCTTCACTTGGCACAGGAGAGATTGCCTTCTTTGATTGTCATATTTATGTGAATGAATGTGTTCTGAGTTAGGTTCCTTAAGCTGGCCATGAATTCTACCAAGCTGTGTCCATTAATGACAAATTACACCTTGCTGGTGTCCCGTGCACTGTGTCAGTTGCCACTGGCACACCAGTCTCTGCTAGGTATTTTGAATATTACGTAATTTACCAGGTTAGGGTTTGATGAGCTGTGTTGGTGTGAGGGCTGCACTGGCAGCTGGAGGGCAAAAGTTAGCTGTGTGTACAAGGCATACAGCAGGTACTGGTGCCTCTAGCAACTAATCTTTTGTGCATGTTTTGCATATTGAGAGAGTCCATGGTTATGCAAAACACAGCCCTTGACTATTCCATATTTTTTCCTTTTCAAATGGACAAGGTAACTAATTTAAAAACAATTTGGAAAGCACTCTACTTATATGATCCTGGGGAAGAAGAAGGGGGAAATGAACTCAAAACTTTGACTACTGGCAAATGTAGTGTGGTTTTGGTGGTAAGGGAAGCCAGTGAAAGGACAAAAGAAGTCCATAATTTTGATACAGTACTGGTAGGGTACAGGCAAAACTGGATGACACTGCTCTAGTGCCCTTGTAGGAGATGGTGTATCAAACAAATGCAATCCCTTCTCTTGTGCAATATTCAATAGTATGTTTTCAACTTTTCTTCTCTGGAAATGTAACAGTTACTCCCAGGTGGAATACTTGATATTTGGCATTTGGCTATGAGTAAACAGCTCTGCTTGTTTAAATATTTGTTCCTAAGGCTTGGAAATTACTCTTTGTACATTTTTAGTACCTATACAATGTGGTTTCTATAAGTTAAATGAGACCAAAGATGCTTGAAATGGACTCAGTTAAAAATACCTGTGGTTAGTTGCAGTATCACTTAAGAAACTTATAGAGTCTGCCACTCTATACTCTCTCTATTGATTTTTCTTCCTCTGTCTAATGAAAATCTAAAACAAAAATTTGTTTCCAGTTGAACACTGGAGGCAAAAGTCACCCACTGGTTGAGATCAAACAATTTACTGGAAACAACAAAGAGATAAGAAAATGAACAGTAACAGCAACAATATTAATAGCAAAAGGTATAAGACAAAGAAATTATTTGAACAGCCCTCGATAATGAGCCAGCATTGATGGTTTCCTTTCCCCAACCTTGGCAATGACATGAGGTGGTATCAAATAACATTAAGGTCTTGGCAATAATAAAAAAAAGTTAACCCTGTCCTGGCTGAAATCAGAACAATCAGGAATATTATAAAAGCTTTTTTAAAAAAATTCTTTGTTGGCTTTCCACAGGAATTATTTAAAACTGATACTTATTTATTTGATGCAGCCTCCTTTAACTGGACTTCTGGGTCTTATGTTCCATCACTTCTGTGCTACCAATAGGATAATAAATGGGGGAGATCAAATAAAGACGTGGGTTGTTCTTCACTGCTGCAGCTGAATTTATAATATATTTTTCTAAATGTTACATTTTCTTTTTTTCTAGATAATGGTGTTATTTCATATTTCTATATCAGGAAGTTTGCTTATTGAGGACTTTAAATAGCTCTGATGTAAATCATCTTTCTACAAAATGGGGAGCAGCTTTATATCTAAGTGAATTGTGAACTTCTTTAACAAAGAGTTCAAGGTTTTTCCACTCCCCTGTCCTAACATACCTAATTTCTGAACCCTTTCAGCTATTGAGTGAAAACTCAACAAATATTGAAGACACTCCTTAATACATTTTATTGTGAAAACTATCAAAATAAAAAATAGCTGAGACAGACAATATCCTTTCCCTTAAATGAGTGGTTACCTGATTTCCTGAGGGATAAAGCCTTCCAAAATTCATGTAAACTAATATATATATATATATATACACACACACACACATAAGAAAGATGCATGGACATATCTAGAACCGATACATATTAGGATCTATACATCCTAAATCAAACCTCCATATAAAAATGTGGAACATTATACTTGAATGAAACTCTTTTTTTTTACATGGGACTCTAATCCTTCCCAGAAACTTGTCTAGTGTAAGGTATTTATGGTATCTTGAGGTAGAGATGCTACCTAAATGCATAAATGGCAAAAAGTATTGCTTCTCTACTGAGTATTCCACTTTGTTATGATTCAGTGTCCTTTTCCTTCTGTACTGTCACTAGTTAAAAATTTTCCTGCTGTACTTATTCTAAGCAAGTTATTTCCCTATTTTATATTTCTCTTCAGATTAGTATAGACTTTGTCAGTATAGTTCTGGTTGTAAACTTTAGCTTCTCTTCTTCTGCACCCTTCCACCCTCAAACACTCTCCTGTGAGGAAAAGAAAAAGCTGTTCAAGTCTATTTTATTTCCCAGTGATCTGGATAAAGCCTTACCATAACCTTTTTTTTTTTTTTTTCACCTCCCTGCTGCAGCTTATCCAAGTCTCTCATTTTCTCAGCCAGAACAAAAATCATCCCCATTGCTGGATTTTCTTCCACCTGCTCCTATGCTCTCAAACATGTCCCATTGACTTTGATGCATGTTGTTTGGGGTAAAGTGCATCAGTCTATTTGGTCCTGAAGGTACAATAACATCCTTGTCTCTAGATAGCAGAATTATCCATCTGCTAGGAACAATCAAAGATCATGGCCCATATTTTCATCCCCTCCAGCCTGGTCTTCCATTTTTTTTTTCATTGAACGTCCTTATTCCACCCATCAGATGTCCATCAGGCCACAGAGCAGTTCCCTTCAGTGGTGTGGGTGTTCACCAAAGAGGGGTTTTGCCATGGGGCAGAGTTCAGAGCCACATCTGTTGCAGGTACAAAAAAAAGCTGTTTAGGTTATGCTGGCCAATACATGCCATGCCAAGATCATCTTTTCTGCCAGGCTTAGATGCTGAATTAGGAACCAGTTAGAGAGGAAAGCACTAAGAGTTTACTGCAGGAAGGCATGTAGTCCTTTTTGCTATGAATGATGAATTTGGTCTGAAGAGAGCGCCAATGCTCTCCTAGGATGTTCTCTTTAGGTTAAAATGGCTTGTGTTAAGTTTAATGTTACAGCACACGGTTTGTGTCCACTAAAAAATAAGTGTGACTTATATTATGTGTTAAGTGGAGTTTAAATAGCTTTCCTGCAGAGCAGTCAAGGAAGATAGCAAGATGAAGCTGAGCAACAGGACAGGGCTTGTTCTTTTCAAGCCAATAACTTATTTGATGACCCTTTGAAAATACTTCTACTCTCAGCTCCCAAAAGCCCTTTGCAGACAATGTTTGGTAAGCAGATTATTTGAAGCTTTTGCAAGCTCTGTAAGGAGCAGGAAAGACTGGGATCCTTGAGGGGTTTCACATTACTAAGGATGGTGCCTGGTGGCTGAATTCCCACCAGCCAGAACTTAACCCTGTGCAGACAGGGAGACAGTGAGCCTGTCAGACACCTCGAGCCACATCCCTGTCAGTGGATCAGGCAGTGTGTGAGATGTGACAGCACAGTGTCACAGCAGGAGGGCAAGCAGGGATGTGCACAGCTGGATGCAATTAGTGAGCACTCTCAGAGTCACTGGGACCCAGAGAGAGGCTGCACAATGTGGATCTGCCTCCTTCCCTTATCCTCATGGGAGTGTGGTTATGCTTAGAAAAGCAGGGGGGCAGGGGAAGCTGAAAGGCAAATAGACAGGACAAGTAGGTCTGTAAGATAAAGGAAAGGAGGCTAAGGAACACGGGAGACAGACTGAGACCTGTCGCATCCTGTCAAGACAGCTAGTATTAGAAAATTATGGTTACGTTAGGAAGGATTTTCTGTTTTTCTCAAAGGGGCTAAGGTCTTTCAGAAAACTGATTTTTACAGTAGAAATTACGGGGTGTGTGGGTGGATGTGTATACTTTGGGGGGAAAAAAGGCAAAATAAGCCATGAAACTTCAAAAGATCTATTTTGTTAAACCAGCAGTGTGGGAAGGGGGAACTAGCCAGGAAGCAGCTCAGTAGCAAGGAGGGATCTGAACTCTGCTGTACCTCATGAGTCATATGCAACTGGGTTTTATTGTGATGTTGTGATGAAGTACAAGGGGTAAGCGGTGTGTTGCCTGGAAGTTACGAGGAATAAAGTGATCAGTGTTTCTCCAATAAGTATATTGGTATATTTTACTGAGGTAGAAGCAGGGAGCACACTATGTGATAAATATCCATGCCAGAAGGTAGAAGATTGTGACTCCATCTTTGTTTCTTTATGAAGTGTCTTCTGATTGGGTTGGAAGAAACTGCAATTTCTATTTTCAGTATCTTCTCAGAATGCACATATATATCTACATTTATTTCTCTTTCTATATATACACTTTTTTTTTTTTTTTTTTTTTTTTACCTGGCATATAGCAAAATTAAGCTTAGAAAAGTGTAGGTGCACAGGTAAGAAAAGGCACTGGTTTGAAAAGGGTGAAAATAGTGGAATTGTGTGGCCTTGATGTAGATTATAAAGTCATTTACCTAAATTATCTTTTAAGACTCCTTTGACACTGGGTAAGAAAAAATGACAAATTCTTTAAACTGCTATGAAAGTAATCCTTTATTCTTTCTTCATGGATATTTGGAGCTATCTGTTAGAAGCATTCAGAATAAGAGTTACTGCACAGAAATGTTTATTAAAAAGTTTCCCATACTAGTTTCTATAAAATCTTAAGTATTCAGTAATTTTATGCTAAAGTGTCCTTTCAAATAAGTTACTACTTGCCAAAAATAACAATTAAAAATATAGACAAATGATTTAAGATGAGGATTCATTTTACTTGAAATAAATCTAAGTCTTAAAGGGGTAGAAATACCAGGGGAATTTTGACTGTCTCCATTAGCCAAATGACCTCTGCTTCTGCTGCTGGGTAGTGGAGCATGGAGAATTGCTGACAGCTGGAGATGAGTGACCTTCACTTTGAATGATGGAACTTCTCACAATTGGTCCAGGAGTTCTAATGGCCCTGAACTGACAAGTTCTGGAGGGAAGCAGGGGTTGAATGAGCCATGCATGAACCCTGCCAGGAAGGACTGCAGTCCTCTGACGTTGCCCCAGATGCACAGCACTTGCCAGACAGGTAATGAGAGAAATGGCTTTGTTCTTCAACAGTGCACATCACTTGCTGCTTGGCTGAATTCAGCTAAAATTATTGCAAAAAACCCCCAAAAGTCTGGGAGGTCTGGGAGGTTGGAGTACCTGGAAAGACCAGAGCAAGTGCAAGTTGGCCAGGACCACTAGTTTCACCAAAGTCAACAAAAAATTTCCAGAGAAATTGTGTAGCAATGAAGGAAGTAAGGTGTTGTAGTCTGGCAAAGAAGATCAGTACATTTCTCAAGAGGTAAAGAGCAGGATTAAAGGTAAGATACAGAGCACAGAGGCAGGACTCACAACTGAAGTGTGAGGGTGAACATCTCACCCACTTCAAAATATCTGGGCACAAATGTACATGGATGGATGGGCTGTTTAAAAGGTGTTCTACCTAAAGGCTTTTGTCTCTGAAAGGTTGTTTGCTTTTGTAAATCAGAAGGTGTAGCTAGAAAAGAAAATCAAAACAAAGCAACAACAAAACTCCAACTAATTATAAACCTCACCTATCATACCATCAGAACCACAAAACAATACTGTTAAGTGGGTTTTTTTCTGTCAGAGAAGAACAGAAAACATTGCTACATGAGCAGTGCAGTGACCATTTGTGTTTACATCTGACATTTACACATTTTTTAGCAATAACAATTTGAATGGTCCGAGTTTATGCTGTCATACAGAGTCCACAGTATCTTCAGAAACTATCTCTTTAAGAGGAAGTACATATACTTTCCAGTAGCTCCAAAACCAGTTCTATTCCAGCTACATTGTCATTAATGGAGTGGATGTTTCAGGCAAGGAAATGCAGAATATGTGAGCTCAGTCTAATGTGAATGAGCCCGATCTGTTCCCCCACTCACAGATGTACTAAATACCTAAACCCGGGTTCAGTGTCTGCTGGGATGGTGCAGTGACAAGCTCAGCATATTTTTGGTGAGTAGCCAAGCGGCTAGGCACTACATCTGTAGTGAAGAGGCCTCACAAGGACCCACACAACACTCTGCTGGACCCTGAGTACAAGCAAACAAGTTCTCAGACTCTAGAGATTAGAAGTTCCTGTGGTTTTTGATGAAAGGTTTTGCTGGTTTACTTTAGCGCCAACTGAGGAAAGTACATGTCATGGATATAATCACAGACATGAAAAATTTAAAAGGTTAACAGACATGTTTTCAAGGAATATCTGTCTAGAGTGGTCCTTTCTGTAAAAGTTGAAAATTCCTACGTGGAGGGTTCCAGGTAAGTTCTTACTCAACATCCCAACAGGGGCATTTAGTTCTTGCTGATCACTTATTAAAGCATTTGTCCAAACTGCTTTATTTTAAGCTAAGCTATACATCAGATGTAATCTGATGATTTATCCAACAATATATCTCCTACTCAAGTATGACTCAGGGTGCATCAGTAGCTATATTACTTGATTTTTCTAAAGACCACTTTTCTAGGGGTTTTACATTAAAATCCTTCACTCGTGTTAGTTCCTAAAGCAGAAAATTGAAAGGTTCTTCTGCAATATTATGGGGAAAAAACAGCGTTAAGACCTTGTTGGATCATCTGGTTTGTCCACCCAATACAAGTTATCCCATTGCTTTCTCTGCCAAAGGCAACTTGGATACAGACATCACAAGATATCTTTAAACTGCCCTTGAAATCTAGAGGTCATGGTAGTTAGGAGTCTTGAATTTGGATCTAGTCAAGACATCCTGTATCCCAGGTATGGATGTTCAAGCAAATTTCTTTACTGTTTTCTGGCTTCAACACTTTCAAACCATGTTTTAAATTAGTAATGCCCATGTTGGAGATGATTTAAAGTATCATTACAGTTTAAGTTCCATTTTGGTTACATACACCTCATTGACTGCTTATTTTTGTTCGTGCTTTGCCTTAGAACATGTCTACATTTGCAAATTATACCTGATTGATGGAATAACAAATTCTGATCAACTGCAGCTATGACCTGCTCATTCCTAGTTTGATTCATTCTCCTCTCTCTCCTATCTGGACTATTTTAGCAGGATCCTACAAATGATATGCAGTTAGTTTCTCTATTGTACCACTACCACTTCTACATTGTATCTTCACAGGAAATGTATTTTCTTTCAGATGAGTAAGTAAAAACAACTTCTCTAGATGACACTACTGGGGGAACTTGAGATGGTGTATGTAAGCCTAAGGTGACCTTCAGTATGTCATGTACAAAGCATCGTTGTGCTTACTGGTGATCACTAGCAGAGGAGGCTTGAAGTGTCTCTTCTAAGAAGTCACAGATACACATATGGATCACTTTGAATACTTCACATTATCAGCACACTGTTTTTTCTTTCATTGTCCGTCCTAATATTTTAGTGTTTGCTTCACTACAGAAAATGTCTTGCCACTTATATTTGCCTTAGTTCCACAGAAATTTGAGACTGAACTAAGAGGGTCTCTTGCATCAAGGCCAGAGAAAGTTGATTCTGCTGCACGAATATTTCTCCCAAAATGGAGAAGCTTTGCTTGAAAACAGCTGCAACCTCATTACTATTGCTAGAAACAGAAGCCAGGGTTTTGTAATGGATTTCTGTCTCATCTATTCAGGAATTGTACTGCTTCTGCCTCTGAGTAGTTAACTAGAGCCAGGTATCATGTGGACAGGCGTCATAAAAGTTTTGTTAAATAATCTCAGTCCTAAGATGTTGTCTCGGTTGTATCTAAGAGTAGGCCACCAGCATCTTCTGCTTTGCCTCAGCTCTTCAGATCTGAGCAGCAGCCTCCTTTAGACCTGCTTGAAGTGTCAGCATAGTGCTGTGAGCCCCCAGCAACATTTGCAGTAGCAGTCCTTAGTTCCCAACCAGTCTGCTGATCCAATCTGCAAAGTCCATTCAGCCTCTGCTCTATCACCCAGTTGTCACCCAGCTGTAGATCAGTTGTGATTTGATGCCTTCCCTGTGATCATTAAAATATCACTCATTTCGTTACCATCAGTTGGGTGGTATCAGTTGGGTTTTGGAATAAATCCCCTTTGGATTTTCAACCTTAGCTGCTGAAATCACAATCCCTCCTGTACCTCTGCAATAGCTAATTGTTTTTATCATGTCTAAACATTCCTTGATCAAATTCTGGGACATGCAATTTTTGTGGACACTGGAGCTTACAAATCTGAATGTTACAATGGAGAATATGTTGCTCAAACAAATTTTCACAAGCAAGTAAAGTTCTCACAAAGAAACTAGATTTATCAGCCCTGTCACCAATAGCTCTTTATTCTCTTCCCACAGGGACAAATTTACACTTAAACTGTTTGTTTATGTATAGATTTCAAAGGAGAAAGTAACCCAAAACAACTAAAAAATCCTCACCACCCAAACAGGTCGGCCAATTTCAGAATTTCAGAAATATGAGAAGGACTCCAGTTATTCTTGAAAATATTTTGATCTTGTAGGTGCCACACACACATTGGAAAATTACCTTAATTTCTCAGGAACATTGTGTCCATTAAAAAACCCAACAGATCCTGACTTCATTGCACAGGATTATGCCATATCTATATACTGAAATCAACATGTCTGAGGGTAGCATCAAGATACTGGTTTTAAAAGTCTGTATTCAAGGAACTGAAGATCAGTCAAAATGTAATGATTTTGTTATGGGAGCATACATACTTCTATTCAAAGTAGCAATACTGTCAATGGCAAAGAGAAATTAAATCTTTTTTTAATTAAAAGTGTTAGGGAGGCGGTTCTGGAAAGAAAGACTTTGATTTAACCCCACTTTCTACTGTTAACCTAAAGTGTAATTTTTACTGGCAGGAGTTGCATGCCAGCAAATTGACAAATAGAAGAATGCAACATAAATACAGTGATTTTTCCTTTCAGCAAAACCTTAGTTTCCTGTTGATTTTTGCCAAATGTAGCTTCATGCATGTACATCTCTGTGTCTGTTGGCAAGATGGAATTAAGTATATGATAAAACTACCTCATTGCATGGCCAGTAGTGGGCTGCTAAAGGCATATATGTACTGGACCATCTCCATGCTTTTTGCATCCACTCTGTCATACTGGGCAAATGGAGTGAGACTGTAGAAGGGCATTAGTGGGCTGACAGATATTGATTGCTTTCACTAGTTTCTCATACTTTATTATCATCTATTCTTCACTCCACAGATGCCTCTACACCTCTCTTGTACTTAACATGATTCGTTAGGTGCAGCTAAACACACACAGACAGAACTTGCAAAGAGATCAGCAGGACAGCAACAACAGCAGCTAAACAACAGCAGCTGAACAGTAATGCTTGATGCAGAAAGTGAGATTAGTTTGAAAAGTGACTGTCTGACATCAAAGCTGCTTTTCTCCTTGTGCAAATCCTCTCTACAGTGAGTGAATTTCTAGATTACAATGCATGGGAATTTTGATCAGTTCTGATAGGATAAAATATTGCTCTAATGAAGAATGAAATAGTTCAAGAAACACTACTGGAGGAATTCTTAATGTCCTTTAAAACCCCAGAAGAGTAAGAAAATAAGATGTTAACAGAACTGGATGAACAGAATCATACCAGATCTTTAAGAGCTGCTTGTCCAGGTGACATTCTTCTTTGGGGTGCCACATCTGCAAGGTGGCACTCGGGACTAGTGAGCACAGTTCATCCACTTGCAGGGGTTGCCTTTCTTTAGAGAACTCCCCTGGTGGGTAGCAAAGTCCCCTCCATTGCTAGATGGGACTGCTACAGGCCTTGCTTGGGGTCAGCCTGCCAGAGCCTGGCTGTGCTTAGATGGCAGTGCTGCAACAAAGAGGGTCAGCAGCAAACTGCCCCCAGCACAGCACCCTGGGATCCTCTGCTCTCCTGGGATCTCTGCCCCATGTGGCAGGTTTCCTCACTGTGCCAGCAAGTTATTACACCAAGGAATCACTCAGTGACTTTTATCATATGGCCTGCACTTGTATTGATGACAGGCTATTGACTGATGCAGTAAATATCACCTATAATATGTATTTAAAGTTTTAATTATTCACCTCATAAACCATGAAAGAAAATGTCCTTGTCAAGCAGGTAGTTAGAACCTCCTGTTTCTAAATATTGTAAGGATATTGAAATGCCCAGCACTATTTGCTGCTAAAAAATCCTGCTGGCTAAAATAGTTTTGTGAGATTGTAAATGGTGAACTCTGTTATTGCTGCTGTGTAGTTTCTGGTATAAATGTCCTGATTCTGGAAAGTCAAGCCTATTGAGGGTAACAAAAAATAGTGAAAAGGGGGATGGACAAAGAATGGCAAGGAAAAAGAGTTATTTTTTAGCATGTAAATATAGTTTTGATTATTAAGACATGCTGGCGAAGTCATAAAATTAATTCTTGTCATACAAGACACCACTAAATAGCACAGCTTTCCTTGTCACTGTTGGGTGTGGGGGTGTTTTTCCCACATGCTCCGTGCTTACTTGGAATATATAGGGAGAACAGTATGGTTTATTTTTAAAGGAAAAGTTTCTATACCATGCTACAGTAGAGAACTAATCATCATTTCAGGCTCTGCCACCTCTTTGCAAACAAGAGCTACGAAGTGACGCTTGCTTTTCTCTGCAGGCTGTTTGTGTTTCAGTATAAAATGGCAAATATGCCCTATGTTAGCTGGCATTTTGTGTCTTCTAGGAAGGAAAGGTGCTTCCTTATTGTCATTTATGAAGCTGGAAAGAAGTATGGCTAAATCATAAAATACAAGCATGTATACAATGCAATTAGAATATATGCTGGCACAGCACTGGTTTTCACAAAGCTGAAAAGATTTCTGAGTTTTGATGTGTCTTTTGCACTGAGATGTATACTCTAATTGAATTTAGAATGAGCACTAGGAATGGGGTAAATCAAGGTCTTAGGTGTTGTACCTCTTTTCGTGGACATATATTCAATGTGAAGTTTTAAAAGTAAACAGGGAAAGATAGTTCCAAACCTCATTCCATTCCTATGGGAAAGGATTGCCTAATCATAATTTATGCCTTTAAAGTATAACTTTGAGTGTGGAAAACATTTGGTGATGCTTAGTGTCCGTGATGTGACTTCCCTGAAGTAGAGCAAGTGCCATGAGAAATTGTGGAGGGAGGAATAATGAGTCTTAATAAGCTCTTCTCTTAATTGCTGGGTACTGTAAATTTGCCTCTGTGTACTGTTCTATTCCTCAGCTTTTCAGTGATAAACAGTACAATCACGTGGTTTTCTTTCCATATGTAAATTTACTGGACTCCACGTGTACTTCAGTGAAAGATGTTTTGAATTTCTCTTCTTGCCAGTATGAGCAAGGACTGTTGAGTTTGAGCATCAGACAGACACCTCAAGTTTGTTACCTTTTCCTAAAGAGAAAGTCCAGGTAACAAACTGTGTCAAAGAAAATTTCAGAAAATCACAAGGAAGTGCTTGGTGTTCCTGTTACTAAAAAACCAGGAGCATGAAGATGTCTGGTATTAAAGCCAAGGTTGTAATTGTCTCCTTCAGGATAAAGTGTGCTTCATTCCATGAGTAATTTAATGAGAGTGTATAGCAGGTATGGCCATTGTAAGACTGTCCCAAAAAATAAGAAAAAAAAAAAGTGCTATAAATATGTCTGTGTAAGAGTATTTTCCTTTCTTGTTTTTTAGTAATATCTTAGTCAAGAATGTCAACTATTAGTAGCCTTACATAGTTTATAACTCAAATTTTTTCTGTTATCTGAGGACTGGATATGTAGCAAATAGAATTTTTTTTAAAAAAAGGGCTGTAGGTCTGATCTAAATTGATGATTTTCTTTTGCCTTATGTAGAGGTTGTAACTGTTAACCTAGCAGCACATATATGAATGAATATGATATGCTGGGAAAGAACTGCAATATATATTATATATGGAGGCCAATGTCTTACAGGCATATATTTTAGTTCTAAGAAGGAGTCAGAGCAGTGGGTGATCTGGTCAGCCACCACTTATATGGGCTGGAAAATGGTCAGGTTTTACAGCCTAGAGGAATTTTTAACATCATCCACTAGGATCTTTGGAAGTGCTTGGATCAGAGCTACTCAACTAATTCATAGGCTGTTTCTGCAAAGAAATTAACAGTGATGAGATAATAATTGGGTATTTTTGGTTTTTTTAAAAATAATTTAAAAATTAAAAATGTGTTGGAAATAAAAGTTAGTGAGGAGACTGAGGCTGGAGGTAATTCCCTATCCTCAGTTATACAAAACTAGGAAACAAATACAGGAAATCTGCAAAAATATGCTACAAAATGTCTTAATAGTCAACATGAGTTGAAAAGACAACTAGAAAGATGGGAATGATTGGGAAGGGAATAGAGAATAAAACAGGATACATCATTATTCTCTGATACATTCTATTATTCCATTGTGCTGTAACTCTCTTCCCACATTTTGAATACTGCATAACATAAATTAAATTGTAAAAGGGTGCTTAGGTCACAGAAGAAGTAACTGGGATATAGGCCTACATAAACACAAATGACAGGGAAAATATGAGAAATAATGAGTAAAAGTTCCACACTCACAGTTGAAGAAGCAGAGGAAACCTGACAAAATGATCAGGTAAAAGATTTTAAAACATAAGTTTGCCATGTTCTTTTACAAGCACTGACCTGGAAGGTCATTAAATTCTAAGAAATGGCAACACACATCTCTTGATACAGCAGTTGTAGTTAAGACTATTCTGTATTTCTTTTGTACAGAATTGGGACACTAAACAGGACACTCTTCCTTTGAACTAGGCACGCTATAAGAACCATACATTTTCATTTGAGCCTTTTTGGAAGACACCATAGGACAAAGAAGAAGCAGCAAATTGCTACACAACTGGTGGTGCTATGAGCTGGGAAATGATCTGGAGACACTGAGCATATCCCAGAACTGTGTCTCATGGCATTTAGTCCCCTGTCCACAGTCTTTTTTTTTCTTTTTTTTTTTTTTTTTTCCTTTTCTTTTCTTTTCCTTCTATTTATAACAAGCTTACAGAACAGTACCTTTAGGAAGGTATTACTTTGAAATGCCCTGTGTGCTTTTTGTCTCTTCTCTTATTTTTCTTTCCAGTGTGGTAAGTACTTCTACACTGAGACCAGACTCTTTATCTGAGGTGCAATCTCCTATTCCCTGTGAGGACTGAATTAGTCCAAATCTTGTGCCTAATAGAGAAAAGCTGCAGCTCATTTCCTTATTTGTGTAGTTTCCTGTCTCAACACCTCCTTAGGAGCTGTTAGAAAAGCAATTTGGACTCTTCCTTGCCTATGAGGCCAAAGGAAAAATGTATTCAGACAGAACAGCCATCAGAATAATGGCTGAGTTTTTAAGAGCACATTCCAAACCCCGAAAATTTCAATATAATTTTCTGTTTCATTAATACTTTTCATCAAAATGAGCATAGAACTTTTTTTTTTTTTTTTATTTGAAAGGAGCAGTACAGATTTACACCTACTGAGATTCTGCTGATGTGTGCCTCGTCTCTCCCCAAATATTCCCCATCTTGTATGCTTAACTTGTCAGCAAGTAGGACTAGGCAGCATGAAAGAGGTGCACACTACAGCTATTCATATGGTATTTCTTCAGATAATTAAAAGCCCCTGCTTCTTTAATTTGGTGCCTTTCAGCTACACTGGATTTATCTGAAGAAAGAGTTGAACCAACAGGCCAAACTGATCGATGTGCTCACATCTTTGTCACCTGTGTCATAAGTACATTTATAGACCCCATAGCTGTGAAGATCTGTGGTTTTATTTTTCCTCTGTTCCCTGTCCTATTTCTTGCTCATTTCCTACAAGTACACAGAAGGCCCAAAGCAAAAAAAACACCCTGGCCATTCTAAGCATGAAATACACTTTAAGGCCACAGAGAAAAATATTTTAGATCGTAAAGCATTGCTAGAATATCACAGGTCAGAATTATTAATGATTCAGCTCAATGTTTTTTCCATGTGAACCCTAATGCTAATAAACCCTTTCAAACTTTATGTGGCTACTATTATACTTCTGTAACATTCACTCTGCAACAATACTGGAGTGACAATGGTCCATCCCTTCTCAGGTGAGCACTAACAGGGTTTCTTTGAGGGTTCTTATACCATGATAGCCATTGAATTCTCATTGTTAACAAGGACCTGCAGCCTGAGAGGTGGGTTTTGCCAGGGGCCTGTGAGTAGTGGAACCAGTGGCAGACTTAATGCCTAAAAACTGAACAATGAGTGAGTGATGGAATCTGTCCTGTAGGAGTCTGCTGTGGAAGGAAAGGGGTTGAGTGAGATCAGGAAAGGCCGTAGCATTGAGGAATATCCTGGTTGGTGCCTAGTCAGCTCTTGCTTTCTCTTTCTGCTCTGGAGTTATTGTCCATCTGAATGTCCCCAAAGCGAAAAGCCCAACAAAGTTATTTCAGAGCATTGAGTTTTCCCATCCTTATCTAAGATACAAATTCTGGACAAGGTGCCAGTGTCTGCCTTTCTTATGTATTATCAGTCATTGGTGAGGCTTTTTGCCTAGGAAGCAGGAGTCTGCTCAATTTTTTGTTTGATTTGAGATAGCTCTGACACTAGCTTCCTACTTCCCCTGCATCTGCTAATGACTGCCCTTATTTTTCAGAGATTTGCTTCACTCCTCCTTGCTCGTTGTGCTTCACTGGCTGTGACAGTACATGAAGTCGAGTAACTGTAGACTAGTGGGCAGTAGGGGAAGTTTGATTTCTGGTCCTGTCCCTGACCCAAGAACTACTTAGATATTGCATGCTTTTTGTGAGATAAAATCTAAAACTGCTCTGCAGACAGGGCTCAGAAGAGAGACAGTAATTGCAGCTGAATCATTTCCACAGATCCTACTTTAAGAAAAGGAAAACGATCATCTACCAAAGTTGCTGTCATTAACCTTTTCTGCTTTTGGGGATCAAAAAGGGAAGAAAGAAAAGATGAGTTCCGTGAAAAATAGTTTCTGAAGTGGTATTTCCACAGTCAAGTAAAATTACTTTTAGATATTATTATGAGTTGGATTAAACTTCTCTGAAACACATTATATATTCCAGTAAATCAGTAGCGCCCTTCATGAAACTGAAAATTAGAATCAGTAGTGTTGTACATTAGCAAATAAAGCAGATTTGCCTTGCAATACCTAGACATGAGCAACTATATTCAAAACACTGAACAACTACACATTACTGACTTTCACATTTGCAAGTGGTGACATGATGGAAATTAACAATCAATTACTATTTATCATCTACTGTGTGCTATTTGTCTGGAAACTGCATGCTCCTCTCCCATGGTAGATGTTTTATATAGAGGTGTTTCTTGGCCTCTTGGAAATGTGCTAATGGTCACAAGGGATTTTTCATCATTCAACATTTGCAGAAAGAATGACAATCATTGATTGAGGTGAGGGAGTTATCTGCTCAAAGGTTGCCGAATGATGTTAATCTTTCTAGAACCTGATTTTCTCTCCACAAACATATTTCTTCAGAAGTCTTATCCAAAGACTGAGCAGAAATAGGGATTTTGTGTTACACACCATAAATTATAAGCATCCAAAAATACACATATCAGTATGAAAATTATTTCTCCCTGGGCAGAGAAAAAAAAAAAAAGATAAAGCACTGAACCTGCATTTCTCTATGCCTATATGCCTATATCATTTTTATCTGTGTTTCTATCTGGTACATAGAGTATAATTCTGTTCCCCTCTACCCTTGTAGGTAAGAGTTCAAAAGCAACAGTTTTAATTCTGGTATATATTGAGGACCTTGGATATTACTGAAATCTCTCGCTACCTTCATTCTTAATCTTATATTTGTGTGAATTGGTATTTTTTCTTGGTGTAGCTTTTTAAATTGCACCTTCATGAAACAATGATTTTGTCATATGATATTCATTGCAGGGAATAGTTCATTCAGAATAACTAGATCCTTAAATTATTCATAGAATTAAATATGGTTGTACTCTATTAAAATATTTGTAAAACATTTCTACATATTTTGTTACATGGGAAATATAAAATGTGTAGGACAGGAGCCAGATTTTGAAAATTTTGCTTCCCAACAGAACACATCTAATGGTCTAGGGTTGGATTTCCCTTCTGTATGTGTTTGCTTAGAAGTAAGGCATCATGAGTAAAGCAGCACATGCTTTGACCTTAATTGTTAGAGGTAAGTCTACTCTGTGTTGACACATATAATGATGCAAAACTGTCGTTTTAAAACAATTTTTTTTTAAAACTGTTAGTAAAAGCTCCAGCCTGTTGTTCCTTATTAATATGTATTGCACAGGAAAATGTCAAGTTATAGCCCTGTTGGCAGTCTGATTTAGACTTGCTTTCTAAGTTTTCTGGCATGCTTTACCAAATGTTATTTTCTGGTACAACCTCTTTACTTTGTTGTCAATAATCTGAATTAGAGATGTTCTAATCCACACTGTTCATTGCTGTGCCTAACGTGTCACAACACAAAAAACATTAAAAACAAATCTCTTGGGTTCTACATTACTCAGCTCTTTACTTTTGTTTAGCTTGGTTTTGACTTGTGTAGCAATTTGCTACCTTGGGAAAATATTTTCATTATTCCTTAAGTTCAGTGCTGTCAGCTGGGGCCTAGATGCAAAAAGAGCTCTTCTGACATTGCCTCTGGGTACCCACCTTCTGTCACCCCTGGGGCAAGTACCTGGCAATTTAGGGGCTCAGTGTGAGCAGAGCAGCAGTGCTTGGATGGGAGCCACTCTGGGAGAGTTCAAGTTTTGCTCCAGGCTCTGTCCTTAAGCTCATCGCTGGGAGGAAACATGTCCTGCTCTGCCCATCTTCTCTTGACACTGGACTTGAAGGAGCTTTTTAAAGCACAGAGAAAGCCCTATGGCAACCTCTATATCAGATTCATTTGCTGCAGACAGTTTTTCACATTGCATTTTAGCTCTGTCTCTGAAACTTTCTGACAATCTGGTTATGGCAGCCCACAGTTTTTGTGCATTGCTGGTTTTACAGAGTAGATTTTTGTACACATGATCATTACAGAAATGGGTTCAGTACCCTGAACTCATTTTCATATTGAATGGAAGTGATGTCTAGAGCTTCCATATTCAAGTCTCACTATAAATATCCATTATATCCTATACTCTGCAGTTATGCAAAGAAAATGCGGATTTCTGATATATAGGGTTGAATGCAGAGTATTGGGATGTGCACTGGTATAGAGATTGTCATTTTGAGATTATAGGGTACCATTATCTCTTTTGCTGTTTAAGTGTCTCATCAGACTGGGAGCAGTTAAATATTTCCTGCATATTTCACTGTCAGTAGCCCTGTGTAACAAATGGTTCTTAAGGGACTGAGCTGTGCTATTATCCTCAGTCATGTGTTTGATCATATTTATGGTGCAAGGTTAATTACAGTTAATTTACAGTTTTAGGATACTTTTCTTTAAACAAATAAACAAAAGCTAAATGACTAGTAAATGCTTTCTAATAAAATCTTAAATTATCAAGCAAGGAAGGATTCCTCAGTGAATACAATTCTTCCAGATGCATGCTCACACTTCCAAGTCTGTACCTTTTTTTTTTCCACCTAGAGCCAGCATAACCACTATTACATTCATTATCATTATTTCCACTTACAGTAGAGATTTTTTACCAGAGATTCAATTACTTAAGATGACCAAGTCTTAATTTCAATCTTATTTTTCTAGAATGTCCATGAACTACAGCGATATTGCTACAACCTGGATAAGGTTTTCAAGAAAAAGAAAAGAATTTACCATGTGAACATAAGTATTCAATTCATAAAGGAAATAGTTCTTATCCTGCAGCTCAACATTACACATCATGGTAATGTGAGTAGTTTGAGATTTATAGTTACAGGAAATGTTGTTGCTAAAGAGACAGAGAACACAATAAACATAGTAATATAACATTACTGCAGAGATACTGTCTTGTGTTTTTTTTTTAATTAAATATTTTAGAGCCCAATGTGGTTCATTCATTTTCTGTTATAACATTGACATTTTAATCTGTTTTTAATTGATGAGTGCTCTGACCACCAGGGTTTTCTGCAACTTTTGTGTAACCCTAATGGACACATGCAAGGATCTACTGCAGAGGAGACTTAATGCGGAAGGAAGTGGGGTATTTCAGTTTAATTAGCATTTGGTTGGGTCCTTAAAACTGCAGGTTCCTCAAGGCAAAGGCTTGTTAGTGGTCTACTATGTGCTATGTAAACACAAGACAAACTGTTATTTGAAGCCTGTATTTGAAATAAGGACCTTAACTCAGTGGCGTTTGGGTGTGGTGGAGCACCCTGGTAAAGCGAGGAAAGCAGAGCTGCAGCAAAACTCTAGGAAAACTAGTTTCTGGGGAAATATTAAGTCAACCTCTACACAACTTGTGACACTAACAATCAGTAAAGTGGTCCTGTAAATAAACATTCAAATCTGAGCATTTGCAGGAGGAACAAAGTTTTGGAGGTTTTGAGGTGGTTGCAGTTCCTATCCCATTGAAATCATTTATAGAATTATACTTTCAGTGAAAGCAAGCTCAAACCACTACTAAGAATTTTTGAAAATGTCACCTCACAATTGCTTCACCTTAAGTTAATTTCCAAGCACCTTTTTGTCTATTTTCTGCCTCAGAAGGTAAAATCATGTAACTGGTCTCTCTTGCTAAGGAGCAGATGAGCTGATCCTTGTGTGTGAATGCAGGACAACACAGGGCTGTTCTTAAGTTAAGCTGGCACTGTGATGGTAGTAAGGATTTTGGCCTGAGGGCTATGGATTTGTTCCTTTGATAGGGTTGTAAGGTTTGTTTCCACTTTTTTTTTTTTAATTTTTTTTTTTAATTTTTTTTTTTTGTACCCAGCTTGTAACAGAATTTTTCTCAGCTTTAAAATCAAGATGAGGAAATAAAAGCTGTCTTTCTGGGTTTTAGGAGAATAAGCTGTTAAATTGGCTAATGTATGTTTCTGAAATGACAAGTCATAGAACAGTAGCACCTTTTAGGCTAGAAAAGAGCTCTAAGATCATCTAGTCCAACCATGTTTTAAGGACAGATTCTACTGTATATTAAATCTTTTAATCTGGAAATAGTAAAGTAGATGAAAACATTACAGGATGATGGAAATTCTCTTCAGTTGCTAATCTCCTTCTCTGTGTCACTACTGTTGTTTCACTGAATTCAGGAAATCTTCCAAGCTTTTATCAATGTCACAATATGAGGAGAAGGAGATTCCTATCATATTGGATACTATCCATGAATAATTTTTTTTGGCTGGAATTTACCTGACTGCAATCTCTGATGCTTGGACTTCAGAGTCTGACAGATGGATTCAGGATACAGATCTGCATCAGATACTGAAATAGAAGGACCATTGTGCAGACCAGATATCCCATAAATATATGAAATTGTTGAATTGGTTTGGGAGATCTGAGGCATCTTTGTTTTACATCTGCAGTGAAAATTAAAAGCAGTAAATTATATAGGAGCCACCATGGTGGAACAGATTTGATCCTGACCCCACAATTACCAAGGGAGATGCTGCTGCTGGCTTTCTTTTTGAAGAAGCAAGTGGGTACTGAGGATGGTAACCTTGCTAATCGAGGATGTCTGTCCTCCACTAGGACATTGTTATTCGCCAGCAAATCATGCAGCAGCAGTTCTTAGGAAAGTCTTGCTTAATGTCTGCATTTTTTTCTTTTTTTTTTTCTTTTAAGTGAACATTGCTGTGGATCCTAACTTGTCCTTGCAACCTCTGTGTCACATTAATATTAGATTATTGCAGCATACTTGAAAAGGGGAGATGTCCTCCAGGTGCATTGCAAAGACTGTATGTTTGCCTGGCTGTTTGAAAGGCAGGGGAATGGGAAGGAGGATGAGAGGGCACAATAATAGTTGTACTTGCAGTACATTTTTCAAAATAAAATTTTTTCAAAGTAAATTTCATTATTTCAGAACATCCATCCTGAAGTGCTGCCTAAATACCTCTGAAAAAGGTATTGATTCAGATTAAGAAATGTACTTGGACACGTAAGGTCAGCAGTGTCACCCAGAAAGCTGCTGTTTAGGGTCTGCTGGTCTGTGGAACATTTAAGATGCCAAGCCTCTGTTCTTTCAGAAATTCAGATCTGCATCCACTTTGCCAGAGCTGAATCTTTCAGCATGTGTCTCCCACTGAAGGCACTTTAGACCTTGAAATTTCAATGTTCCTCTGACCGTGCTGCTGAAGGGCCTGGTCTGCCATACCTAAAGCACCTTTGTCTTTCAGACAGAAACCACCATTGTCTTTCATTCATTAAGCAAGAATCTTAAGGCCTGAGCTGGTAAAATGTGGATGTGGATGGGTATTGTGGAGAAAAGAGATCTCCTGAAGAGTCCTAAATTGTGGTCTGAATGTCCCTATTTTACTGAACAATAGTTAGAAATGCAAAAATAATTCAGGGAACAGGCCTGTTACCCAGACAACTGTCCCCCAAATGCATTTGGCCTCAGTAAATGCTCATGCTCTCTGTTTCTTTCTTCTGTAATTCACACCTATGACAGGAAGGACAGAGAAAGTGGTGTCACAGGGCTCAATAGTAAGCAAACCTGTTTAGTGAACAGATACTGACTCAAGCTGTCTGATCCAAACTGGGCTGTGTGTTTCTCACTTTCTGGCTCTTTTAGCATAGGAATATCTGTGCTGCTCTCTGGTTTGCTGACTCTGGCTGCTGCTCCACCACAAAGATTTATGAATATTCAGACAGATAATTATTTTCTCCATCTCCAATATCACCAGGGTTTAGATCTCTGCCCACCAGGCACCCTCAAAAAGTTATAGCTGTGAATTCAGTGCTGGAGGAACAACTTTCTGCATACTTGTTCTGCTGTAGGTATGAATGTGGCATTTTAGGAAGACAGGGAGATTCCTGCCTTGATAGGTCCCAGTCTGCAGAAGCACAAGCTGAGTATGCAACATGAAAGAGATGGAAAGAATGGACAGAAAAGATGGCGTGTCAGACACAGGACAATGGAAATGGCAGTAGGTTCAAGTTTGTGTTAAAATTATCTGGATGCTCCATTGCTTCTGGAAGGTATTAGATTTTAGGAGGAGGATGATAAGCTGACAGGTAGAATAAGAAAATATGCAAAAAAGAAAAGGTAACTGAGTAACAGTTTGGTATAGAGCAAAGAAATAAATTTACCTCGTATTCAGTTCATCTGTTCAGTAACAGTTTGGTATAGAGCAAAGAAATAAATTTACCTCGTATTCAGTTCATCTGTTCAGTCTCATGCTGGATAGCGATGGCTTTGAATTCACTTTTTCAAGAGGTCTTTATCACAGCTGGTTCCTAACTTTTCCTCCTCCCCAAGAACATTGGCATCTCTGTCCTCTTTCACTGTGCAATCTGCTGAATTCTAATCTTGTGGTTAAAACAAGTGCTTAAGGTGTTCTGGGACCTTGTCTCTCCCCAAGCAGTGCTGTCAATCAGACATCTTTCACAATCAATTGAATCAGAAAACTTCAAGAAGGCAGATATGAGCTAAAAGTTAAATGAAATTTTGCTTTAGGCCCAAAGGACCAACTTTGAAAATCTTTTGGACGTATCTCCTTGTATACTTTGCGATAAGGTTAATTCCCTGCAGATAAAGTCAAACTCTTCAAACAGAGACAGCAAAAAGTTCACTGTCACTTTAAAGGGGGTTGAATCCATCCTCTCCTTTGACAGCAGAGGTAATGTAGCAGACTCATTTTCATATCTCATTCAGAAAGTAGATGAGATGGGAATCAACTTGTTTGACAGATGAACACCCTGGAGATAATTTCAGTTTGTCACAGTATGTGTGATTTCTTTACAATTAATGCCAAGCTACAAGAGTGCAGAAGAGTGGCCCATAAATGCCAGACATTCTGCTTTCTTTAATTCTAATAATATAAAACTCTTCTAATTTTAAATATAAAAACATTGTTAGAAATTAAAGCCTTCACTCGAAAAACAGATTTTTTTTTTTTTTTTTTTTTTTTTTTTTTTTTTTTTTTTTTTTTTTACTTCCTTAAATGTGTTATATCATGTAACTGCAATATATGAAGTTTGGAACAGTTGTGTACTTCCTCTGCTTCCCTCTGTAACACACAGATGTAATTTTGCAACAGCAGGTTGTGAATAAGGGGTGAAACAAGAAACATAAGAAGAACAATTTGGATCAAATGCAAATGTATCTAGAAATAATAATTTTCATATATGGCTGTTATATATGAATTGAAGAGAAAACCCCAGAAACTATGCCAGCAATATTCCCACAAATCAAATTTGCTCGAGGACTTCTTTGAAAATCAATTACTTTCATCATTACTATTACTATTTCTCTTTCTTTTTAAACAAACTGAAATTATTTTCCTAGAATGGCTCCTTGTCCTGTGGCCATCTAGAGCAAGAGATACAGCCCAGCACAGCCTGAAATCTGGTTTATAACCTCACTCTCCTTGTAACTCAGGGCGAGGACAACCTCATCAACTGTAAATTTTTTTCTTATTATTTTTGGCCGTCTGAAGAAAGCAATTTCTATTCAGCCAGCAACCTACAGTCAAGCACAAGTGAACACAATGGTTGTGGAGTTTTATTTCACAGTTCAGCCTTTATTACCAAAGGCACAAGTCTGAATGCATGGCATGCATTAAAACACAAGCCAGAATGCATTGCTTGCGTTAAAGCACAGGCTGGTTCCTCAGGCAGAGATTTGATGCTGCTGGTGAGAACTGGGGGCTGAGAGCTTGGACTTCTGGTTTCTCATTTTCAGACGAGCTGCTATGCCACCCTCGGCAGCTTTAGTTTGCAGAACCTGTTTCCCCAGGTGTGAGATGATGATAAGCATTAGGTATTGCCAGCTGAGGGACAGATTCTGACACCTTTATTCGGAGCTGAGTAGTGCGATCGATCTCAGTCTGAGGAAAGGGTAACAGCCTCTGCCCATTAGTGTTTATAAAGCAACTCGACTCTCGGCTGATGGATTAGATTAGATTTCAGTGCTGAGATATTACCATGAAGGGTTCTTCAACACGGTTAAAATAGATTAGATAAAGAAAGTGTTTTGAGAGGTTTGGGTAAACAAGATGCAGAGAATCCTGATGATGGTGGGAAGAACAGTTCCAAAGATGAATAATAAACAGGAAGAGAGGCCCTACTGGAATAAGACAACAAGTACTGTGTTTGTGTGGTTTTTATTCCTTTGATGTTTGAAGTGGGTAAAAAAAAAAAGAGGGAAGACATAGTCTAGGTAAAATAAAAACATATTATGAGGTTTTTTTCTTGAAGTCAACATGATGTTTAAAAAAAAATTATCCTCCTTTTTGGAGCTATTTAGCCTTTTTATTTAATCTTTATTTCTTAGACCATTCTGCTATATTTTAAAATACCTCAATGAAATGAGAATTTTCTCTTCACATATTCTAAAAATAAATATTTTGGCAGTTTTTAAAATAGCTGGCATCCAAACTGAACTTTTTTATGGATTTTCTTTTTTTTTTTTTAGTTTTAATTGGATTCATGCTTAATTTACCATTTTATTCTTTACGGAAAAAGAAAAAAAAATTGATTAAAGTTCTCTCCTTTCCTGGGCAAAGTGGCTGCCAGAGAAGATGCTTGGTGTTGAATACATGGGGCGTTTTTTCACTCAATAAAATACCACAAAGGGACCTAGATGTCTGAGGAGAAATTGACAGCTGCCTAAGCATTTTGTAGCTATGTCCTAATTGTAAGTGTCCAAGAAGCATAAATGCAAAGGTATTTGACTTTGCAACAACTGGAGAAGGCAGTGGCCTCTCTTAACATCAGCTGCTGCTCAGCTGCATGCCTCCCTTCATTCTTCATTCATTTTCTTCAAAATTCAGTGTGAATGCTTCACCTTCAATTGATCAAAACCTCACAAATGGTAGGCTAAGCATTTCACACAGGGAAATGATTATGTTGTGTGGCGGGTGGGAGATTGATGGCTGTTCAAAGGCCACTAAGATCATGCAAGCCTCAATATTTTTCCAAATCCATCAAAAAATATCCCCTTGAAAGCTCTCTGCTATTCAGGGACTGATTTTTCTTGATTTCAAGGAGAGCTGAACAAAGTTTGCAGGAATTGCAAGAGCTGGCAAGCATGGAGCTGATGGAGTTGTTTTTTTTTTTGCTCATGATGGAATGGGCATCCAAAGACCTAATCCCGTGATGACAGAGGCTTGCAAAGGAGTAGAGGCAGTTTGCAAAGTAGTGACAAACATGGAATAGGAGCGCAGAACAGGATGTGTCCCAGAGCTCTGCAGTGTGTTACAGATCTCATGCCAAAGTGATGCTTTGGGAATTATCACAAGACTGGCAGTGAAGAAGGTCCAGGTCTCCTCAGCTGCCTGTGTCCTGCCTCAGGACTCTCAATGGGAGGAAAACCCATTCTAGCAGATGGACTTTATGAGCCACAGACACACATCCTGAAAAAAAGATCAATTTCTGGCAGTGGAGCACAGCAATCCCTCTCTGTCTTACCCACACACACCATAAGAACATTCACCCCAGACTGACTGCAACCAAATGGAGTTAAGGAGGGGGAAAAAAAGAGAGGTCATTTGAATGATGTGTATTAAAAATGACTGCTTTGCACTGCATCTGGAGGCATGACACAAACCCTTCTTCATCCCCCAGTCACCTTCCTGAGGAAAACAGTGCTTAATCCAATTCACAAGTCCAGAAGACAGAGATCAGGGTCCAGTGACTTTGTTCAAGCTATGCTCTGAAGATCACACTGGCCTCTGGAAATAAATCTAATTTGCAAAATTTCTCCTCAGATTATCTCATTTTTCATTTTGTCTACAGGAAAAAAAAAAAAGCCAGTGAAAGGTTTCAATTCAATTAAACAAGGAGAGAATATAACTTCAACTATTTATTTTATTGTCTTCACTTTGATGAGAATAGAAGTATGAAAATCAAGTGATATTTTCAAAAGTCTTTTACATTGATATATATCAGAAATAAGTTAAAAATATTTCTGATAAATATCAACATATAAACATATATTTTATATAACATAAAAATGTGTTTGCTTCAGAAATGTTTCTTGGCTAAAGAAATATTTTTTAAAAAAATTGAACAGGAAGTTCTGCATGAAAGTTATTTTTGCCCCAGTAAAAATATATTTCCAGTCTCCAATCTATTTGGCTCTTTCCATTGAAAAGCAGGTTTGCAAACCCAATCCTAAAATCTATTTGGATCTCAAAAAGGGGGACCAAGAGTCTACAGCCTATCTGTGGCTTTGCTGTTATTCTCAATTTTCCAGAGAGGCCACTCCAATACCATAATGATGGGTGCAAAACCCAACACCCTTGGGCTGACAATAGATAATAAACATCCACAGAGCTCATGCTGTGAGCTCCTTTGAAATGCTCTTGTTTGTTTTGAACTTCATTTCCCTGGTCTTCCACAAAATCACTTCTTTCCTCCCTAAGGTCCAGATTCTATGTACTAAGTTCAGGGCTCATCCTCACTCTCCATGATGTTGTTTGTGAGAGGGAGGTGAGAAATTTTCTCAAATGTGCTATGAAATGGAAAATCATGGCACAAACATATGTCATCCTGCTTTCTTTGTGTAATCTCTTCCTTCAAATTTCAATCAGTTCAGTGTACCACTGGCAGTAGACAAAAGCTGGGTAAACAAGACTCAAAACATCCTGTCTTGATTTTCTTTGCCATGTAAGCTGAGCAAAAACAAACACAGGGTTAATGTTTGAAAACATCCACACGCTGTCCGGCTGTGTAACAACTGTAGGTAATTGAATGAGTTTAGGAAGGCTGGGTGTTGGCCAGAATGACAAAGGATGCATTTTAAGTCTCTAGCAATTCAATTTCATTAAGTAGCTCATTGATATCCCGTGCCTATTGTGGCTGGGTACCTGCAATGGTTCATTAGTTTTTATCAGCAGCCATTATGAAATCATTGCTCTGCTTTCATATTTCTCAGGGACATTACTGCTGACCCAGGGAAGAGCAATAAGGGATCAGAGGAGCAATGGTGTGTGTGTGTGCATGTCCTGTAGGCGCTGCCTAGGGTCTGAGGAGGGAAGAGGCAGGGGTGAGGGTGCTGGCTGGGCTGCTGGGGATGAGGAGACCTCTCTGTTGGGTCAGGTGCTGAAAGCCAGGTGAGGGCTCTGGAGAGCTGAGGGAGAGGATGACAGATGGCTTGTTTGTGTGCTGGTCTGAACACATGAAAAAGTGTCACTCACTTTTGTTTGTCTCTCAGCTGCCTTGTTCTGGGCAACAGGTATGGGTTACAGTGACCCACCTTGCTCTCTGTCTGACCACCACCAAAGCACTTCACCACCCCGAAGCATTCAAGAACTCTTCTTATCCTGTCCTCACAAGACTCCTTAATTTTGCCTTGCCATGTATTTCAGAGTCCTATTCCAGCTGTTAAAAGCACAGTTCTTACTACCTGCATTTACATGCAACTTTCAAATGAGAATGACATAATTTGCATTATATACACAACACAGAAACTCAGCCAAACAAATGTAAGAAGGTTGTTTTTTTACTTAAATCTTCTGTAAAAAATGGTTTTGAGATTAACCTTTTAAAAATTCTTCAGCTGAGTTATTAGTTTTTTTAAACCGTGAAACTTAATCCCTCCTATAACACAAACCAGTGCTTGTAAGTACAGCTACTGTACTATCCTTGCTAACTAGAGGTGTGATTTCACCTAGGTCCTGAGGCACAAATGCCAGGAAAAGGCTGACTGATAAACCTAGAGCACCCTGAACCCCTTCACACTAGATGTATGTGCAACATAGTAGTCTGTCTCTCAGAATAAAAATTAACTTTCCAGATTTTGCCATCAACCTCTTTTCTACAGACTCATGTTGATTTATTCCTGGTATGATTTTGAAAAATTTCTTTTATAGTTGTCATGAAAAAAAGAGAAAACTCCAAACCTCCCAGATATGTGAACCCCCTTGCCCCCTGCAATTAGATTCTTAATTTGCAGGATTATTTAAAATCTTACTGAAGTCACTGACACATTTTTTTTAAGTTATTTTGGTTGGTACCTTTGGCTAAAAAGGCACATGTCTTTGCTGGTACATTTTGAGAAATGTGACATGAAGCATTTCAGAGGTAGAAAGGTGGGTGATGGCCATGTTGGTAATGACAATAATAGAATATTTTGATTTTTTTCCTTCAAAATTAGTATTTAAAATAAAATTGATAAACTGAAATCTGTCTCTGCTTTGTTATTTCAGGAAGGTCAGAAAGGAGCATTCCTGAGAACCATGCACAATCTTTACAAAATTAAAGATATTTTTTGAAATTAAAAAAAAAATCACGCTATTTTACATAGAGTTGAACATCCAGATCCTAAACAGTTCTACTTTGCCTACTGATCTGCAAAGAAAAACATAGGTGGAGACACAAATGATTCAGCCTTTACATATTTTAGGATAAAATTCAAGTAACATGATTTGCCATGTGAATAAGGAGAAAAAGAAAAAGGAATCACAGCAGGCACCAAAATAAAAGCAGACCAAATTTGCAGTGCGAGAAAATACAGAAGCTTACTTGTTAAGTTACACCTGTGGTATTTGTTTCACTGAAATGCTGAAGAAAACTATAAAACATGCTGCACCATGTAATATCTGTTAAAAAATGCCTCATCGAGCAGAGTGTTCTGGAAGTAAGTTCTGGTCTGAGGCAATGCTGTGTTCGTTGCAATATGGAAGAAGCATTCCAGGGGACAATACAGGCTTTTGTCTCTAATGGAAAATCTAATTTGATGTCCATCTTTAGGTAGTGCAGCTAGGGATAATGACAAATTTCTGTCACATACTCCAAATGCTCCCTGCTCTGTGGAAGGGTAGGAGGCACAAACACAGTCACCTGACTGCTGTAATGGAATATTAAATTCCAGGGAAAAACAGCTGATGATTCCTGTCTTGAAAAGTGCATTGTGAACTCAGTTTTGTCCCCTCACACCCACTGCTCTGTAGCTTCTGCTGACCCTCTACAGCTCCCTGCCATTGTCTGCACCCCCTCAGTGGAACTTCTTGAGCACTGAGCACTCACATCCCTGCCTCGTTCCAAGTACACAGTCCTCAGCAAATTGATGACCTTCCCAACACAAAACTTGCCTTAGTGCTCCACCTCCCTCCTTTTCCAGGGCTTTGCAAAGAGCTTTGTCTTTTCACGCTGTTGGTAAATAATATATGAATGTATATATTTACCACTCAGGGTGTTTAACTTGATATGTTTGTTTTATGTATAATGAGACACAGCTAATGTGTTTAAGCTCATGGCTCAGCATCTGGAATTGGTCATTAAAATGCCCACATTTGCTGCAGTGATTTATTAAATGGCTTATGGAAATGGCCTTGTCTAGTCCATTTTCTCCTGTATGGTAATAAAATTAAAGCATACAAATGTCAAAATACATAAAGGTATACTAAAACCCAAACATAAAACAACATAAAGTTGTCGTGTAAGTATGCCTGAACATAAACACAGAAAACTCAGTCATGTTGCTGAAAATCACCAACACACTTCAAAAACACGCCTCAAATCTCTTAAATAACACCTTGGTGCATCATTGAGCTCATGCCTTGGTGTATGTGATGTACTTTTCTTTAAATATTTTTTCCAGCTGTGCAGGAAGAGTCTTTCTCAATGCCCTTCACACACACACTGAAGTTCTGAACAACTTTCAGTGACCAGCACCAGTGCAAATATCTCCTACCAGCATCCAACTTCAGCAGCTTCCTTCATTTCTCCTTCCTGTAATTTTCCAGACCATTGTCTTATCACTATGCAGCAACTTTTGTATCCTAAAATCATGCTCTTTTCCTACAGATTGTAGTCAAAATAGTTTCCTAAAAGAGAGAAAGAAACAGGTAAGCTAAGTATTGCAGATGGACTGAATACTGGTACCATTTTCATTTATAAAGTACATAAAATCAGATTGCCTTAGGTAAAATAAGAAGGCAAGACTGGCATGACTGTAGCAGGCTGAAATACCTGCTCACTCAGTAAACTTCAGGGTCCAAAGGACAAATTACCAGTGCTCAAGTCACACTTGTGTCCCTGTCTAATATACATGGGACCCGTAATTTTACCTTAGCCATTTTTTTATACATTGTCTGGTCTTCTGGCTCAATAAGACTGCACATTTCTGCAGGCAGCACGAGTTTGAGGGGTTTTTATGCAACTGCTGCCAGTGATAGAATTAACACCACAGAGCTGGTTAACTATTGATAGCAGCAAGCAGATGAGCTTTCAGTAGCTGCTGTAGATATAAACGTGTCATTACAGAGTGAAAAGGATTATTATGAAAAGCTTCCACAGCAGAGCTCCAGATGAGGCCTTCCCTTACATCTGGATAAAACCAAGAGTATATCTCAATACTCTGCTTTTACTATGTCATTTTTCTTTTTCCTTTTTACTTTGTCATTTCTAGTCACGCCATAGAGTAATTTCATAGTCACTCTATGTTTTTGTATAGCACTGATTTGGTCCACTGATCAGTGATAACTGCCTGAATGTTCCAAAAAGCAAGGCTGTCTGAATGAGCACATTCTTGAAAAAAACCATAAAACCTAGAAGAACACCTGTGAGTTTTTAACCTCTTCGTCCTCTTCAAATAGAATTGAAGTCACCACATGACAATATCTGAATGCAGCAGTCCAGTCAAATATGCATAGGAGAACTAAATAGTTCCTTGTCTGTTAGAAAATGCTTTGAAAATTTTCCAGGTTTGGAAAAAAAAAACATCCAAAATAACAGAATAAGACAGACCCTGATAATATCTGGGTTGTTTTTTTTTTTAATATTTATTCTTTTTTTTCTTTTTTTTTTTTTTTTTTTTTTTTTTTTTTTTTTTTTTTTTTTTTTTTTTTTTTTTTTTTTTTTGTCTGGTGAATGTCTCTGTTTTGAGTTTAGTTACATAGAATATCCAGTAAAAAAATTCACCACCTCCTAGAAGATGTTTATGCCATTTAATTACCAGGATTTATATTTCGTGGCCTCTATGATGTTGGCCAAGAAAACAGTTCTTTGGGCATGGTGTTGATATCACTAATTATAGACTGCATCAAATCTGTAAAAAAATTCAAGAGTAGGCAAAGGAATGGAGTGCCTTATCATGTGCCCTGCAACTGAAGTCCTTCACTTTCTCTGGAATAGGAAGACTCTTAGTAAGGCAGAATAACACCTCACTTGCCAACTGCAGCTTATTTTTTTATGTTTGATTGTGAATAAGCAAACATTTACTTTGGAGAAAGACACTGAAGTTGAAAGAGTCAGTGAAGAAAAGAAGTTTATCATGAATTCTGGACTACTCAAGTTTCTTATCAGGGAGACATACCAAAATGTGAACTAAGCAGTTCATGGTCAGATGTGTACACTTAAACCTATTGACATCTCCAATTTTTTTCCCTCCTTATATGCTGAAAATACACTCCAATATAAATGCTAGGTCCAGGGATTGTAGACTGCTCACAGACCTTCCTGACAATTCTCAGGTGATGCTGGCGCTGGCCATTTCTGTGTCATCAGCCTTGTCACAGACTGACTGTACCAGAGAGGTCAGGTCTGCTGTGACACTTACACAGATCAAATCACCATCCCATGTGACTCCAAAAGGAGTCAGAATAAGCTCAGATCCCTCAAGGTATTTTGACATCTGCCTGACACTGACTTTGAAGTGAGCTGGGCAGTTGCAGTGGGAGCCAAGATGACCATCCCACATTCCTGCACTACTTTGTCATCAGGAAATCCCTACTGTACAACCCAGAGGTATACAGCTTGCAGCATCCCTCACCACCACTCCCACCCCTGGCTGCAATTCATTAAGTCTCCTGAATACATCTGGGACATCTATAAATATTTATGGTTGCAGGCTGACATGACTTTCTCAAAGTCACAGAGGACTTGCATCACGGAGCACAAAGCTCATTTTGCTTTAACCACAGGCTCGTTTTGTTGTTAAACAGGGATGCTCAGTCCCCTCTCTGCCTAGTGCAGACCACTAGGAGTGTACCCCTCTGCAGTAGCCTCTCCACAGCCAGCCCTGTCCCTGCTGTAAGGGTCCCTGTCCCCACTGCTGGACTGGTACCTGCCTACTCCTGCCCCTTAAACCCTCACTTTGTGAACATAATCTGAGCACAGACCCCATCCAGGGTTGCACTTCAGTCTGCCTGGCTCAGGCAGAGGAGCAATAAAGAATTTCCAATGCCTTTAAGGAACATCGACTTTCAGAAATGGTTGACGCAGTCATTTTTCATTTATTTGTTTATTTGTTGGGCGCAGCATCCTGTGTGTGTGGAATGTTTTCTTTTCTCCCTTTTCTGGCAAGAGATTGGAGAGTAAATGACTAATATATTATTAATAGAAGATTTTTTTGACAGTTAAAGCAGGCAAGCAAACAAAGAAAAAAAAATACAACAGTGCATGAAAGTGAATTAGCAAACACACAAATTGAAGGGATGATATTTGTCCTGGCAGAGAATGGTAGGTGAAGAGGGATTGATGACAAAGACACATTGCTGAGGCACTTCACCTGAGCAGGGGGCTGGAATATGTCTTCCACAGAACTTTTTTATCCTTCCCATAGAAATGAGTGATGCATTCTTAGTGTCTGTCTCAATATGGAGCAAATTTGGCTGAGCAAAGTCATGCCTGAGCGTTTGAAGGGTGTCTGACTGTTGGTACTTTCTTGCTTATGTAGCTCCTCCAAAATAGATGAAGTCTCCACATATTTACTGTTAAATGATTGCCCTGTATTTAGACAGGAACAATGCACAGAATTGATTAAAATTAACTTCAAGGCAAGTTTTGAAAATCTGACGTAAAAGAAGAAAGACTGTCTATTCACCCTATAGTTGAGCATCCTGGGCAGGTCGTTCTTTTTTTTTTCGTCTTTATTTGAATATCTTTAGAGAAATATCTTCTTCAGCAGTAAAAATTAAAATGAAACTTTAGAAAAAAAAAAAATCTAAGGCTACAGAGCCAAGCATTGTGTGAGGATAGATTAGAGCTAAGGCTCATTTGCAGGAGAAAAGACAGCACAACATTTGCAGTGAAGAGAACAGAAAGGATCTTGCCCCCGCTCTTTCACTTAATAGAGGCAGTTTGGGGAAAATTTCTAATGAATCTTATCCAACCATAAAATCATGTAGAAAATGAATTGTATCTGACAATAAAATAAAAGTGAACTAAATTACAATGTTCCTATATTCGCAGGACAAATTAATTTCATGTTTGGAATACTAATTGTTCACTGTAGGGCCTCGCAAGTATTTATTGTCATAGCTTCGTTGCTGCCAGAGGAATTTTGCCCATCCAGAATGATATGTTTTTGACTGTAGCACCAGAGGGAAGAGAAACCAATCTTCTGGAGCAGAAGGGGGAACTTCCCAGGTGCCACTCCCTCTGCTCCCCAGGACAGTTTGTGGAAAGGCACTTGAAATGTGGGTGACTTGTCCTTTGAAGGTGGAGAGAGAAGGAAAGTGGACCAGCTGTGACTGGCCCCCAAAGACACCATCTGACACACATTCTCCAAACTCCTCATCGAAGGCAGAGGCAGCAGGCGTGCCCAGTGAGCCCTGGATCTCAGAGGAGCCTGATTATATTTCTGCAGAGAACATACCCTATATTTGTACCACACAATAATTACAGTCAAAATGCAAATAAATAGAACACCTTCCGCAAAAGTAAGAAGCTTTTAAAATATACACAGTAAATATTGATGTAACCATGTGAAGGCCCTGTGTACACATAGTTAAAAAAATGTTTTTAATAAAAAAATCCTATTAAACTAATAAAGAGGATTAAAGAAATGATAATTCAGTGGGGGAAGTTTGAATTCTCAATTCCATGACAAGTTCTATTATTATGACTGTTTTTAGGAGACAGAAATGAGAAGCTATTTCTCCCAAGGGGGATCTTAGAGCAATCATTTTTCCCGAAGAGAGTTCATTTTGAAATCCAAGGAGTCTTCTGAACTGCCAATGGCTCCCTCTATCCCCTAAAAATTCATGTATGTTTCTGATTGACAGGTTTAATGGACTTCTTTTGCATGATGCTAAAGCCACCTGATATTTGAATTTAGTTTGGAGTTGCATGATTGTCTCCATCTTCCCTAGGACCTTCCAGCTGTACTCTCTCCACACTTAATGAATTCCTATTTCAGGCAAAGTTAACCAAAGGAAAAGATTGGGCTCCAGTGACTAAGGCTGTTTTGGGCACCTCTAATGTTAAAGTGCCTGGACAATGAAGTGCTGAAAATGAAGCAAATTACAGGGGTTTCCTCTTACCCAGCATCTCTGTCCCACCGTGAACTTCTCCTCCACTGAAGCAAGGTAACATTACCAGGGAATTTCTCACACATGGTGAGCAAGGCCTAAAAAAACCTAAAGAGAAAGCCAGATACAGGATCCCTTCAGGATGGGAGATGTGTCCACTTATTATCATCCTAAAAAAAAAAAAAAAAAAAAAAAAAAAAAAAAAAAAAAAAAAAAAAAAAAAAAAAAAAAAAAAAGTCAAATGAGAGAAGCAATGGTTGTCTGGGGAAGGCTGAGTGCTGCTGCAGGCTTCATCCATCAGTGTTCTGGTGCAATGCTTCTGTGCTCCTACTTCTGAGGGGTGGAAATGAGATATGATGGTACCCAGCAGGGTGATTAGAGCAATCATTTTCCTTGAAGATAAAATTACAAGAAAAGACCTGTATTATGGGAAAGTGGAAGCAGTAATTACCTCCAAGGCTTCTCCCCACTGTGGGATAGGAAGAGGACCAGAAGGAATCATTTGCACTGCACATCCTGTTTCATTTCAGTCCCTTCACACTAGTCTATTTTCTATTTTCCATCTTGTCTTTGCCCTGCTAAACTTATATTTGAGAGGGGTTGGACTGGCTCCAAAGCTGTCTTGAATAAGAGGAACTGTTTTTCCTATTGACTGAGATGAAATTTTGACTGAGAGGCTGCATATGCTTCTTGTGATTTCCTCCTGCTTGCCTTTTGCCCAAATCCATGGCTTGCTCCCTGTGATGTACCAATGTGTTATGCACTTGCTCATCCCTCTGATCCCCTTCTTCTAGGTATTTAATCTGCTGCTCCCAGTCTGTGTAAAACCAATTTTAGACACTTTGACAGGATTTCCCACAACTTTTGAAGATCTGTGTTTGAAACATGTGTTTGCCCAGCAAGCTCAGGTTTACTGTGCCAAGGGCTGTAGTCTTACATGCACTGCCCAGTTCTGATCCAGTACTGCTCCCTGCCAGGCATGCAGACCCATGCACGTGGCATTCAAGTGGCTCCTGGGCTCCTCCTGCTGCTGAGTCTGTCCAATGTGTTCTTTCTTCTCTTGGAGATCAATTCATCTGGAGGGAGATGGATGGACTGCCCTGGGATTCCCAGGAGAGGAAAAAAATCTTCATAGGAAAGGATTTTAAACAGGTGAGGGAGAGCTCCTTCTGATAATGGGAAGCTGAAGGCATGCAGAAGTTATGCAAGGTTATGGAGGAAAATAGCCACTGATATTTCTCAAAAGTGTTGAATGATTATATAGAAATAATTTCAGAATTAATTGGATGAGCTGATAAAACCCAGACTGGAAGGACAAGAGAGATGGGTCAAGGAGAGAAATGTTTCACATAGATGTGATGGCTTCCTATGTTTTGTTCCAATGGATTTGACACCTCCCTACCTGAAGCACTTAGGTTGTAAAAGTTTTCTTATTGTAATAAAAAAAAAAAAAAATCCACTTTCACAGAACAGAGTAACGAGTCAATTTCAAACTTGCACTGAAGAAGAATACTGTTCTTGTTCAATCCTTCTGTCTTAGCAGGAATAGCACACCCTGATGGGTTTGCCAGGCAAGAAAATCAGGATCTACAACTAAGACAAGACCTTTATGGGAGAACATATTGCTACAGATCTAGAGAAAAAAGTGGAAGGCTTAGAGAGAAAGGAAAGTTTAGGACATGAAGGGAAAGGGAAAGAAATCAGGACTGTGTTAGAAGAGATTGGACCTAGAATTTCTTCAAGAGTAAAGAGGAATCTTTCCTCCAAAATATTCAGACATATGTTAGAGAGTTACCTGTGCTCTTACATTACCACCAAAGCCTAATAATTATTTTTGAAATTTCATGTTTGCTTTTTTTCTGAGTGGAGATACTGTTGCACAGCTCAGCAGTCGATAGCTGAAAATAAGATCTTTTTAATGGATAAATTTACTGTCATCTTAACTATTTTTCAGCAATAGTGTTTTATTCTCTTCCCCCAGACACCAGGGATCGAATAAAATATGAGCAAGATAGTTTGGGAAATATGAATATTAAGACTTTTCCCACCAAAGGCCATCCAGAGACATGGACAACTTGTGGATGTGGTCAGTACTGGGGAATTGTAGCTTGAGATAGCTGGAGCCGTGGGCTATGGAATGAGCAGCTCTCTTGCTGTCATTTCCAAAGGCCTGGCATAGTAGCTGGTCAATGGCTTCCACTAGATTCCCTGAGATCCTGCACAACATGCAGAAATGGTGACTGTTGCCTCTCACGGACACAGAGACAGTTTCCAGCTTCCTGATCCAGCTCAGGCCAGAACTCAGCAGCAACTGAGGCCAAGTACTTCTGCACATATTAAAGATACATCTATATATTGATTTCTTGCCTCAAGGCTAGCCAGCAGTTCATTACATCAGGGAAGCAGCAACCAGCACAGGTCCTCCACAGAGGTGAGATACCACTGTTTTGCAGGTCAGTGATCTCTGTTTTCTGCCTGGGACCACAGACCAGAACCCCATTGCTAGCACAATCTGAATGATCTTAATGACATGGACGTCTCACCTGTGTGGCTGTGTTGATCAGAGGGACAGCCATGGACCCTCCTGACTGAGCATGAAGGGATGCAGCAGCAGGGAAAGCTGCACACTAAGCCTCACTGTCTTGCAGGGATGTTATTATGTTTATCATGATTAAAGCACCAAGTCATTCTGTCAACAAGAACCAGGATTTTTTGTGGCTGTGACATGAGTTCTAAGGTGCTGCATGGGTTGGTTTCAGTGCTGTGGACAAATGTTTTGGGTAGTGTGAACTGAGACCACAAAACTCATAGAACAACCTCTGGTAAAGGGAGGAGTAAGATTTACACCTACAATGAGAAAGGAAAAGCTTCAGATTCTCTTATTCAGATGATTTGCCAACAAACAAATATTTATGGACCAAGAATCACAAGAAAACCTACTCTAAGTATTCAAAAAGATGAATGCAATACCTTAAGAGAAAATGCAAGAAGAGAAAAATTTTCTGTTTGTGACATTAAAAACTCCTATTTTACCATGATAATCACCATCATTAAAAGATGTGCCCTGCATGCTTGAGGTCATAAAGGAAGACAAATATCAGATGACATTGAAACATTGCATCTCGAAACCCAGTGCAAATAAAAAAGGAGTTTTATAACATAATTACATTCCCATTAATATGTTAATCTCTTATATACAGACATAGAGAAGCAAATACATTACTTTTAATAATTAACTCTGTAGTGAGGTTTTACTGCTAGGAAAGAAGATTTCTCTATGGAAGGGTATTTAACATTTTAATTAAGCTGGTTTTGATAGATGTTTACTGTTGCTTCCATTTCTGCTTAAAACAAAACCATACAATTAGGAGAAAATGTAATTTTGTCACCAAAAAGGAGTTATTTTCATTTGAAGGAAGGTCCAAAGTTCCCTCTTCTTTGCTGTCTAGTTAGTGTGCAGCAGTGGTATAGTGTGTCTTAGTGAATTATAGTGAATTTCTTATGGAAAATTTCTGTTTTGTTTTCTTTTTTCTTTTCAATAATTTTATACTTTTTGTGCCACTGATCTTTGCCACCATATTTGACCTTCCACTAGAAGGCTTCCTATGATTTTATGAAATAAGAAAACTCTGAAAGTATATTTAAAAAACTAAATCACAAATTTCTCAGATAAAAGCTGCTAAAGGAACTCAATATCATGGGGAAAGTAGCCTTAAGGAATTGCAGAATCACAGGATCCAGGCAGGAGAAGGGAAAAAAAATGGACAAAAAAAGAACAGGACTGGAAGTCATAAAGCAATGAAAAGTCTAGCAGTGAATTCCAGACAGTGAATCTGGACAATGCACTGCTCTGAAAATAAGTCAGCTAGCTTTATGCATGGATTGGCACTTGAGCTTGATACATAAACTGATAATGAAAGGCTTTGCAGATGTACACCTACTTTCCAGACCTGAAAAGGTAGATACAGATCAGCTAACCCTGCAATGACTTTCTCTGGTGAACTTGAGCATGACTCTGACTCCAGGAAAAAAAAACCAAACCAACATCTGAGTGAGAAAAAACCATATGGCCTCCACGGTTCATAGACAGTGCTTGCAGCTGCCACCTGGGAGGGTCAGCTCTGACCACAGCTTGTGTCAGTGTGGCTCTCAGCCCCACTGCAAACAGCCCAGCAAACCCCCACTTCTCATATAGGTTTGAAATCCAAGTGAGAGAAACAACAGATCAGCAATTGTTCTCTGAGCAAACTAATAGTACCCTCTCATTTTTGCCCATAGCAGTGATTTCAGAAGAAATCTACAACACAGGTTTTGAAAAAGCATGAGAAGTCCTACAGATGACAAACATAGGACTCCCTTTCTGTGAGCCATCTAGACACCACATGCACAAGATCTGTGCTGAATTATGTAGATGGAGAAATGCCTTTCAGACATTTGTAACAGCTCTGGGTAGTATTCAGCAATGAAGGGAGATGAGCACTAAGGTTATTTGCCTTAGAAGGAATTAAATGACTGCAGGGAAGCTCGGTTACAGTAGTAGCATTTGAAGCGCTTGATTGAAAAAGTAAATGAAGCCAGAAGTCTTGGGCACTCTGACCACTGGCTTATAGTGATCTTGGGTACTGAAAAGTACACAGATGCTGAAGTGAACACTGCAGCCCCAGCAGCACTGTCCTGAGGGAAGCCATGGAGCTGTGGAGTCTGTCCCTGATTCTGGGACCTCTCGGGCTAAGGTGACAGCCACCTTGCTGACAGAGGTAGGTCATGATCGAATATGTAAACCTGGTGACACTGGCATACTTGGCAGCTGCCATTCCCACACAACAAACCCTCCTCCTGAGGGATGGCTGGACATGCATGAGCAACAGGACTCAAGCCTGCACAAGAGCAGGGCATTTCTGGATTTATTTCCCATACACATGCTGATGAGTTGAATGTATCGGGAGAGAGAGGACAGGAAATCAGGGAGGGTACATTTCCTCATCTTAAAAAGAAATAATAAAATGGGTGCACATTGGATTCTTCAGGACAGCACTGCACTGGTGTCTTCCACACCACCACCCTGTGAGCATCCATATGTGCAGTTCTGCTGAGCTCCACCTGAATGCCAGACAATGGGAAGGATGAAGCCTCATAAAATATTTTTTTTCTGAGTTCATCACCAAGGCAGGAGGAGATGGGAGAAGGTGGTGCTTTGGACAGGATTACTGTGGGCTGGTTCAGTCTGATGAAGTGGCAAGCTGTAGCAGAGAGGGCAAGCAGCATTGTCCCTGCATCTGAATGTCAGGATGTGGCTTCCTACTGATACTGTAAAGAGGCAGAAGGCAGAAGGTCTGTCTCAGGATATACAACCTTCAGGTTTGGTGGGTATTCTCCTGAGATTCCTATTTTCTTCTGATCTGGAGTTCACACAGATATTGGTGAGCTCTGTACTACATTCTTTTGTTATCATTGTTTCTCTTCCTGAGGAAGAGCAGACATGATCCCTAGGTTACCAAAACACTTCCAAAAATTAAAGTTAACATCTTAGGAAAATGATAACAATTAGTCACTGTGTGACCAGGTTCGCTTTTGCTTGGCACAACAGACAGGAGATATATCTGAAAATGAAAGCTCTGACCACCAATACTGACCTCTTATTTACAAGGACAGTAAGAGAGTCTTTAGACTAAAATCACTTATTGTGACAGAACATCCAACAAAGTTTCTACTTTCTGGGGACCCATTTCACAGCTTCTACCCATTCATCAATTCCAGACCACTCTGTGTTTTGTGTGTCTGTACCCTTCTGCCACTCTTCCAAGGCATATTTCCCTACCCCCACTCTTATTGAATAGTGTGCTGCTGGAATTCAGTAGGATTACTTTCAGACATAGGATGCTAGCCTATATTGTAACCACGTATTTTTTCCCCTTTCTGTCTACATATTTTTTCTTCCTCAGATATTATCGTGAGGGATTCTGATACCTGTGAGTAGTATGAGGCTTCAAATCCCTCTCTTAATTTTACAGGATGGTCTATGTATTTATTTATAACTGCAAGTATAACACAGAAAACTGCAAACACTTTGTCTGAAGAATGCAAAGCAAAACAAAGCTGTATTTCATTGCCAGGATGCTTTTAAGCAATTCCTGAAAATTTTCTTCTGTCTGTAGTAAGATATTCAATAAGGAAAGTATAAGGTGATTATTTAAGAATACGACAGGCTTTTACTTTTGGTTTGGAGAGCCAAAAACCCAAGAACAAATGAAAGGCAGGCCACAATAGAGCAGCATGTCTCCTCTGTCAGGCACAGAGGAGGAAATGGCTGCCAGCAGGCACTTCAGTGATCCCAGGGTACAATACAAAGCAAAAAACCCAATCCTATGAGCCAGACATCAGAGCAGTTAAGGCCATCATCTGTGCCTTCACAGCCTCCCCAAATCTCTTTGAGGTCTGGCTTTCCAACAAGCACTGCATAAACCCTCTTGTTCCTAAGGGTCAGCAGCTGGCCATGCAGAGGTGTTGCTGCCTCTGCTGTGGACCCCTCTGTCTTTTCCACACCTGACTGGAAGAGGTACCACTAGAAAACAAAGGAAAGGAGTGTCTGCTGTGTGCTGGGCTAGAGGCTACGTGAGGGTAGTGAGAATTATGCCCTCAGTGCAACATGGAAGGGCAAAATCAGGTTTGCTTTACTCACAGGAAGAGCAGTGATCCTTCAGCTCTGCCCCTCTTCTGTCTTTCTCTGCCTCTTCCTTTCTGAAGGGCAACTAAATCTCTTGCTCAGGTATTATGTAAATACAGCATCTGCATCCCATGCTGTGAAAGTATCATGGAAGAAAGTACAAAAGGCACTGCAGCCTTGGAAAGTGCTGCAGAGAAGGAGAATTTTGGCAGTGCAATATCATCATTCTCCTCCCCAGCTCTGCTTGTGAGGACATTATATGAGCCCCTTGCATTTACAAAGGAATGCTGAAACAGTAATTTTAAATAAATTCTAGCATGTCTTTATGAAGGAGAAAAGCAAAAATGGAATCTTGATGGTGTGATGAACTCTAATTTTTCAGAGATAACAACAGGCAATTTTCAAGGAAAGTAAGTGACTTATTGTCATTCAAGAGATGAAGAAAATGGGTGAAAAAGTGCAGTTCTCTGACATTATCTGGACAAATAATGATAGAAGAAAAAAAAAAAGTTCTGGTCCTAAAGTGAATAGTCTTATTTAAAAACTATATTGGGAAATAAAAAAAGAGATTCATTTGCAAGGAGTCTGAAGAGCAATAGCCAATTAGTAATATATCCCTGGGTCCCTGAGAATCTCCCCTAGGCTCCTGCAACCTCCGTCACACCACATCCTTTGTGCCTCAAGAATCCTACATCTGGAATGAGGATGAACTGGCAGCAGCATCCCTACCAGACATGACTGACTGTTCCTGGAGTTCTCCGAGACCTCAAACGCAAGAGGTGGAGTGAGGTGCAGAGTTGCTAATTATTTTAAAGCCTCTTCGTGTTCATATTAATCAGTGTGTCAAGCTGATTCTCTCTAATTTAACTAAAGAAGACAGAGCTTTCACAGTGGGAAATGCTTTAAAGTTCACCAGGCTTGCATGACAAATTTACTGTATGCTTCCTGCTTGCTGGCTCTTTGTGTGCCTGATGGATTTTTATTTTTTTTTTTGCTGTTTCTACTAATTGTCAGAACTACTTCCAGTGGCTTTAAACAAATGTTGACTCAATCCTGCTGTGACATCTCAAAGCTGAATGTTTGATATCACAGATTGCTAGGAAACGCAGATATAGGAATGAAATGCTACTTGAGATCCAACCTGATTGCCGCAGAGCGGGGCTACGAAGTTACAGCCTGACCCAGAAAATGTATTTAATAGACCAAAAAGGAAGCTTTTAAAAAATGCATAAATACATGTATAAGTGGATCTAAAATATGCATTTGCAAGAGCCAAAACAAGATATTCCTAGAGAGAATGGGCTATCTCCTGGGAAAGCATTGCATGTTTCATAACCTTTCATGAATGGTTTGATTTTGCTTTAAGAACCAGCAAAAATTCAGTGCAAAAATAGATTAAGTCTACATTTCATTTAAATATTGCCAGTGAAAGAACAGATTTGATGCAAACTGACAAAAGTGAGGAGATTCTAAATGCCTTGTCCATGCTTTTGCTCCCAAGTTCATGTTTCTAATGACAGTGTGCATTTGTGTGGCAGTAGGCAGGATGTGGAGTGTCAGCTGTAACACCAAAGTTACCTGAGCTTTTTGTCATTTTGATCATGTCTCCAATAGCTGGGAAATGTTTGACCCAAAACACTAGACCCAGACAGCCAAGCACAGAGTCCTTCCCCCTTTTCATCTCTGTCAATGTATCCTGTCACTGGTTGTGCTACAGAAGGGCATGAAGTCCTTTTTGAGCAAGGGACATTCCAAAGGGGAAGATGGATGAGGTAATTGCAAAGCATGGGCATCATGGTACTGTGTCAGTGATTAAGATATTAAAAATTTATGGTCCTAACTTATTGTTACCCTTAATAAGGGCAAGATGGAAAGTGGTAAGGGATTTCTTTCAACAAGATCCCTACTTATTCCAGTTGTAACTAACAATTCTTAGTTATTCCAGTCCATGTGATGAGGGCCACCATGCAGATGATGACCCTGGGAACACAGGGTAATAAGATCTGGAGTCTGTGCTGTGCATAATTCTCTTGCTTATCTGCAGCTGTAGCTATTGCACCAGTATTGGCTGAAGTGATATCCAGTGAAGGAATCTGACTTCTACATCCTGTGCCAGCCTCTATACAATGAATCCGTTTTATTGTTCTTTTTTTCATTTGAAGAACATCTGTCAGAATAATTGAATGGTTTGGGTTGAAGGAGACAGTAAAGATTATCTAGTTCCAACCCTGTGCCACAGGCAGGAACAAATTCCACTAGACCAGATTGGTTAAAGCCCCATCCAGCCTGGGCTTGAACACTTGCAGGGATGGGGAATCCATAACTCCTCTGAGTAACCTGTTCTAGAACCTCACCACTGTCACACTGAAGATTTTCTTTTTTCTATTTAATACAAATCTAGTTTATTTCAGTTTAAAGCCATCCTCCCTTGTTCTATCACCATGTGCCCTTGTAAAAAGTCCCTCCCCAGCTCACTTATAGCTCCCTTCAGGTACTGGAGTGTGCTATAAGGTCTCCCTGATAACATCTCTTCTCCATGTTGAACAACCAAAAAATTTTCAGCCTGTCCTCATAGGAGAGGTGCTCCAGTCCTCTTTGCATCTTCATGGCCCTCGTCTGCACTCACTCCCACAGGTCCATGTCCTTCTTATGGTGGGGGCCCCAGAGTGGGGTACAGAACATGAGTGGGATCTCACAGGAGTAGAGGGGGAGAATCACCTCCCTCAGCTGCTTGTCACATTTCTTTTGTTTCAGCCCGGGATACTGTTGGCTGTCTGGGCTGCAGGTGTGTGTGGTCAGGTCATGCTGAGTGTCTCGACAATCAACACCCCCAGGTCCTTCTTTCCAGGGCTGCTCACAATCCATTATCCACCCAGTCAGCGTTTGTGTTTGGGATCTTTTTTTATTTTGGAGGAAAAAGGACTTTATATGGGGCTTTAGTTAGGAGGCAAAGACATAGGCCACCAAATATTGTGGGTGGAAGAGCTGTCATTTGCAATGATAAAATGTCATTAATTTAAAAACCAGCCTGTTGTTTTCAGGCATTCCTCACTCCCACTCACTGCCATTTTGGGAGAAATCTAAAATTATTTGCATCTTTTTCCCAGCAATGTCAATTTTTGGACCTCCTGTTGGTCCATAGGATGAGGTTCTCAAAGGTGTTTAGGTAATAGAGCCACAAGCATCTCTATGAAATCCACAAGAAGTTAGATATAGACAAAATTTTATGTCAAAATGAGTTTGATATTTATTGCAAACAAAACAAAGAACAGAAACCCAAGGGAAGTGGATTGACAAAAAAGACAGAAGTTCTGTCAGTGTAAGAATTTTTTTCTTAGTTACTTCCCTCCCAGGCCCCTGTGCAGACACAGCAGCTATGTTTTGTGGTGGCAAAGGTCTTGAGGGGTAAGAGGGTCTGTCAGTGATACCTGTCATTAAGTTCATGGTGCTTTGGAAGCTCCCAAATCTCTAGACTTCACCTGTCAGTGCAGAAGAGAGGAAGACTCCAGGAGGAAAATCCTGCTGTTGGTGATTCAGCTGCAGAGGGCACTTTCCTTTCTGGGGTGGCATTGTGACTCATTGCACTGCCAGTGGATTCATTTAGAGAAAAAACACTACAGCAGAAAAAAAAAAAAAAAAAAGAAAAAAAAAAAGAAAAAAGTGAGGTTTGTTATAAGTTGTGTCCTGTCTCATAAAACAAACAAACAAACAAAAAAAAAGAAACAAAAAAAAAAAGCTAGGCTCTTTAGGTGAAGCTGAGAACTAGCTGACATTCACTTCTGATAGTGCATCAGAAACTTTTTGGGGATAAAATCGAGCTGTAGATAACAGGAAAGTTAGACAGTCAGGCCAAGAGAACAAATGAAGTTGAGGAAGTGACTTATGTCACCTTGGAATAGTTTTCAACCTCCTGAGACCCAACAGTGGAAATGAACTAATTTATTTCAGAAAAAGCCTGGATTTCTATCGATGACACTGTGCTTCATTATGGCATGATGGAGCCTGGAGTCTAGTGTGTGCCCTTTGAAGGGAGATGAGAGGGACGGCGCTGCTGTGGGGTGAAGAGTGCTGCAGCTGGTTGTGGGGGTGTCAGTGATGGCTGCTGGATGAGGAACTCAGCTCTTCTGACACCTGTTTTCTATCAGAGCTGACAGAGGTTGGAGCTCTTTTTCAAAGAAGAGGAAAATAAGCATTCCTGAAAAAGAAATGTTTTATTAGATTATTTTTCCTAATTTTTTTCTCCATCACACCCACACATACACACACGAGGGACTCAAATTCCAAACATTTCCTTCTGGAGTTTCTACTGATTGAAGAAGGCTGATATTTTGTGAAAGCCTATACAGTTATGTGATTCAAAGAGTACTGCTTTTTCCTTAACTGGGTTTGGCCTTCAAACATTTTTGCATTCACTTGTTATTCCTGTCATTTTTCTCTTTCCATTGCCATTATTAGAATAAGAAAAAATGTTTTCCCTGAGGTAAAACAAACAAACAAACAAACAGACAAATAGACAAACAGACAAACAGACAAACAAACAACTTTGGCAGAGCTGCTGACAGTGGGGAAAGGTTTAAGGGCAATACTGCAACCAACCCTTTCCAATGACTTCCTCTTCTGTTTCAGAATATGGGTTGTAGGCTGTGTTTTTTTCCTGTATTTTTGCACTGCTGCAAAGCTGGATAGGTCACCCCAGCTTCTCCCAATCCACTCATTTAGTTCCTGGCTGAGTCTGGTCAGATACCTGTCTACATTACAAAGCTCTTTCACTTAAATCTGCTTTCTGATGGAGCATCAGCCTACCAGAGGCTGCTGAAAGGGTCAAATTCATTGACCTGGGCTTCTCCACCCAATGAATGGCACACATCTCTATGACAGCAAGTCAGAGGGTTACTAATTATAATTTGAAAGAAGAAAAAGCACCTTTGAAAAACAAATATGAAAGGAGAAATAACAACTCATTTTGATTTGTTGCTGTTTTTGCAAAATAATTTGAAAGGAGAAAAGCAACTCTTTTTTTTTTTTTTCACTTGTCTAACATTATTCTTGTATGCACCCTGTCCACTGAGATACCTTATATTTAGATATTTTACCAAAAATGTATTTAAATAAAGTCAAAAAGTTCAAGCCAATTGTTTGCTATAGGAATCAATAATCATCAAGAATCTCTGCTGAGACATGACTTTGGTCTACAGTCTGAAATAGCCACAGGTTAGACTGAGACCTTGGAGCAGATTTTGCCTGGGATGTAGAATTTCCAGAAACTGAATTCAGCCTTACAACTACAGAATATCGCTAATGGATACATGTAGAAAAAAAAAAAAACCAAACCAAAACCAACCAAACCAACCTACTAAACTCAGGAATTAAGACCCTCCTTCCTAAGTAATGAAATGCAGCTTCTCTATGCTGGACAGCAGACCAGGGATTAGATCCCTTGCGTGGCTTCTCCAGAAACAAGAAGAAGAGCCCTGCTTGCATCAGACAGGACTCTGCCCTTTTTTTTTTTTTTTTTTTCATCCAGACACAAATGACAAGCTTGTTGCTGCATCATTGTGGTATTAAAAAAAAAAAAACCAAAACAAAACAAAAAAAAAAAAACACCACCTCATCTACTCAGCTAATGCTTAATGTTGAATAGAGACAATTTATCAGAAGATGCTCCTACTATCTGTGTTTATATAACCAGTGGAAATTGGGCAGCACTTTGAAGAGCTGTCATGCTAATTGCCCTTTCTTGATGATCATTGTAGCGACAATAATAGTGGTGAACTCCCTGTTGATGCTTGCACAGACGTTGAAGGCTGCCCTGTGGAAAGCATCCTTTGTCTTCAAGGCTGTGCCAAGCTCAGGTTACTAAATTCAACCTGTCTCTGTTGTGCAAGACTGGGAGGAAGATTCCACTTCATGTCATTGCACAAATTAAGGGAAATACAAATTTTAAAGGATTTTTTTTTCAGGGAGGGGTTATTCCCCAGACTATCCAACATTTAATAAAAAAATCAATTAAAGGAAATCCTGCTTCAAAGGGATGTATGTCTCATTTAACAAGGAAAGCAAGGGGATTTGTAACTGTTAATCATGATGATCTAAACTGTCAAGGACACTTACATAGGCAGCAAGTGAAACCAAGAGTTTGTTCCATCTCTTTATTTTGAAAGAGCTAATACCATATAAAGGTGGAAGTGAGGATAGGCGGACCCAGGAATGCACTGGGAAAGGATGAGATCAATTTGGTGTTGTTACTTAGATGTACATGACTTCTGCTGATCCTGATTTCTTCTTTCACTCTGCGTGAAATTCATCCCTTTTTAGTCTATCTGTTCAAAGTCTTTGGATTATTTATAGTATCAGAGATGTGACTTAACCAAGTATTTGAATGATTTGTATGTCTTAGGCTTGAGTTGTGCACAGAGAATTCCCTTTCAAGGACTAGTTTGCTGTCCATGGACATTCAGCTCTTGCCCTGGCAGTAGCAGAAGGCTCTCTAACCATCTATCTTAGCAACAAATAGGAAAATACTACTCCTTACTAAGTGGTGTTCAATAGCACATTTTTACAGGCATCTGATGTCAACCCTGTGTGAAAAAAAAAGGTATAGTATGGTTTTAAACTGTCTCTCCTCTGTTTCATGGAGACTCCTGTGGAGGCTTCTGAGATGGCGGGATGGATCTTACTGGAAGCAAAGCCTTTCACCAGTACAATTCTTCAGAAAGTTACAAATGTGCCATTCTGCGCTGTAATAGGAAAAGCTTTGCAATCTCTATAACCTAAAATATCATATTTTTTGTTAAACAGCTGTGCAGCCTGCAACCTTAGCTAGTATCAATTCTACAATATAATTTGGAAAAGTTTATTTGCATTAAATGAAATGTTTTTTTCAAAACTCAAGCATTTATAAACTTATTTAAGTTAAAATAAGAAAAAATACAAACCTGAAAGTTACTTTTAAGGGGGAAGGCTAAATTTATATCCTGAGGAAATATCAGATTCGTAATATTTTTCCCTCTGTATGATTTTATTCCTCTCTCCATTCCATAAAAAAAATTTGGTATAACATATAGAATAAAAAAAAATTGATATCATTAACCTCAGCTCTTTACTCAAATGCATTTATGTTGAAGAAGTATGGCCAGTATTGTTATCATATAAGTTTTATGAAAAAAAATCCCAAAATACAGACTGATGGTAGTTAATAATGGTTCACACAAATCATGCTATGTGCTTTACTGATAATAAAATTGTGTGAATAATGTAATCTCCTTACATTAAAAATTCTTAGTTGAGCCTGCTGTTAACCTTTATATAAAATCTGCTAATTCCTTGTGAGGGTATCATACACACACAGCAATATCCCAGGCCTTTTGGGGTAAACAGTAGCTTTCCTTCATGAATAATATACTGATTAGTTGCAAAGAACATTTTTTACTGTAAGGGATACCTTCCTGCATTACATGTCTTATGTTCTTTAATGTTGGTAAATGATGTTGACATATCTCAATGAATTTATGCAGGTGTTAATTATTAACTAAATCTACTAATAAAAAAGCAAAATTGGTGCCACTGATTGACTCTTTAAGATGCTTTTTCTACTTCACAATCTCAGAGCTTAATAAAAATATTTTGTGTAACAAGCCTCACAATACCTCTAATAGCTATGTCAGGAATTTTTCGTTGTCTCTTAACACTTGGAAGGAAAAAAATAGCATGATGACATTTAATGATTCATGCAAGAATAAGGTCTTGCCAGAGCTAGTTTAGTACCGGTGCTATTCCATTCCATTCCAGGTTTCTGTTCTCACCACAAAACTGGACAGTTTTCCCAAAGCAGCCTGTTGTCAGTAAGGGTACATCAAGACAGGACAAATATAAGCAGTAGAGAACATAGGGAAGTAGACAAGTGGGTAAGCATTAAACGAGCCCAAAAAGTCCAGTAAGGAGATGTCTTAGAGCAGCAGGGGTACCTACTGTGCAAAAGAAGAGTCACTTTAGGTGGAATCCTTATGAGCAAGCTCAGAGAGGCAGCAGAACAGAGATGAACAGCTGTAAACAGAGGTGACTCCAACCTACTGAGAGTCCTAGATCAAATTGGGTCCTACACAGAGACAAAAGCAGGCACCAGCGAGATGTTTACACTCTCTCTGCCCAGAGGGTTGCTGCTTGTCCCTCTCTTCAAAAGCTGGCTGCTCACACACTGGATTTTTGTCACACTGAGGGTCAAATCAGTCAGAGCACAAGACCAGTGAGTTGGAATCCCTCTTCCTCAGCTGAAGACATCTCCACATCCATCAGAGTATGCTCTGGTCCTGGCTGTATCCCTTGCTAACACTAGCTGGTATATCTTGCTTGTAGCACTGTGACACCATATAAAAGACTTCTCAGGACTCAAGGAGTGCTCCCTGGGCTGCTGGCAAACCATGCAGTGTTGGTGGACACACTTTACCACACTAACAATAATGGGGACAGCAAAGGACTTTGACATCCTTCATTTCTTTTCCTACAATCTTTCCAGATGTGAATAACTGGACCATCTCTGAACATTATTTCAGACCAGCTGTTTAGAGTTTTCTGTGGCAATTTCAGCTGAAGGTGGGGAAAGATGATACTGTGTTGAATTCACATATAAACTAGGTGAAGATTAAGGGTGCAAGATTAATTCTGACCTTTCACAGTGTTGAAGTGATTCATTATGCTGTCTTAACATTGTTTAAGAATATGATTAAGTTCTATAAGCATTAATGACTGCTACTGTGTTAGTACTAATAGAGAACATCCCAATAAATTCATTCTGTTCAGCACCTGCGCACAAATCTTTTCCTAGTCTACATAGTGCAAATAAACAAGCTGCATTTAAAAAAACAGAAAAGGAAAATAGGATCTGATTCTTTTAAGCCCCTTTAGCAGCATGGCACTGTCAACATTGCCTGGAAACAGTGGTTTGGTGCTAATTCAATGGGAGCATTGCTGCTCACTGAGTCCCCAAACCTACCACTCCCTGTGCTCTCAGATTTCTCCAGTTAAATTTGAGATTGCTGACAAGAAATCACAGGTGTGGGGAACCTGAAAAAAAAATAAAAATCTGCATTTTGCCATAACTAGATAATTTTCCTAATAATGAATAAATGAATAAATAAAATAAATAATCCTACAGAAGGCAGTGTTGTGAGAGCTCAAAAAATAAACAGAAATGAGTTAAAAACATTATTTGATGATTAAAATGGAATAGCAAAAGTCAATTGCAGGGCTGAATTAGGATAATCATATTGCAGTTTTCAAATATATTTGCAGTTGAGAGCTGTGGAAAGCAAGATTAAAATTTGACCACTTAGAAATAATAGCAGCAGTGCCCTGGGAATTGGGTACAGAAGCAGCAAGCTCTGAAAAAGCTCACTTCTTTTTGCTTGTGTCTCTGCTCATCATGAAGCATTTAGCCATGACCAGGGTCAGATCCCACTGCCTGATAGAACAGACTGTAGAAAGTGTGTGGAGAATTAATGCCCAGGGGAAGATGAAGTCTCAGAGTCCTTAGTATTGCATACCAATGCTTTATCTCAAAATTCACAATGCAAAAATGACAGGACATGCCTAATGATGAATCTCTTAGTCATTTAAGATGGAAAAAAAATCTCAGCAGCATAGCTGTTTCCCATAGCTCACTTTAACTGGCTGTGAGGAATGTCAAAAGCTTCAGAGTACGGATCAAGCTATTTTGAGAGAGGTGAATTCATCCCTCAGCAACACAGGTAATTGACCTAGTGCTTATATACATCTGCCAGGAACCATCTGGGCATAACCCTGAGTGAGGTCACACTCACACACAGGTCTGAGAATGGACCTTGACAGGCTTGAGAGGTGGTCTGTACAAAACTCATGAAATTCAACAAGACCAAGTGCAAATCCTTGCATATGAGTTGGGGTAATCTCATGTGCAGAGACAGGCTGGGTGGAAAATGTACTCAGAGCTGCCCTGAAGAGAAGAACTTGGGGTTGTTGGTGGATAAGAAGCTCAATACAACCTGGCAATGTGCACCCACAGCCCAGAAAGCCAATTGTATCCTGGATTAAACCAAAAGAAGTGTGACCAGCAGGTTGAGTGAGGTGATTCTGCCCCTCTACTCCATACTTGTGACACCCCAACTGGACTATTGTGCCCAGCCCTGGGGCTCACAACATGAGGATGCGAAAAACAGATTACCCAGAGAGGCTGTGGTGTGTACCACACTGGAGATACTCAAAAAGTGCCTGGACACAATCCTGTGTCATGTGCTCTGGATGACCCTGCTTGAGCAGAGAGCTTGGACCAGATGACACACTGTGCTGCTTTCCAACCTTACCCATTCTGTGACTCTGTGGACTGGTGGAAGTGAGTCCAGAGGAGGGCTCAGAAGATGCTCAGAGCCTGGAGCCCCTCTGCTATGAAGACAGGTAGAGAGCTGGGCTTGCTCAGCCTGGAAAAGACAAGGTCCTGCAGTGACCTTTTAGCACTCTCCAGTACCTAAAGGGGGCCACAAGAGAGCTACAGAGGGAGGACAAGGGGTAGTGGCTTCAGACTGGTGAAGGCAGGTTTAGATTAGATTTAAGGAAAAAATTCTTTGCTGTGAGGATGGTGACACTCAGGAAGAGATTGCCCGGAGATCTTGTGGATGCCTCATAACTGGCAATGTTCAAGCCAGGTTGGATGGGCTTTGAGCAGCCTGGTGTAGTGGAAGGTGTCTCTGCCCATGGCAGGGGGGTGGGAACTAGATAATCTTAGGGTCTCTCCAACCCAAACCATTCTATGAACCTATGAATCTCTCACGAGGCTCCTTCATTGTGGCAGCCTCTTTCAGAGGCTACATGAACACAGGTTCTATTGAGAGTTCTCTTGCACAGAAATTTGATTCCAATTTTACCTCACCATTTAAGATGTCAGTTTGCTTATATTTGAGTCACTGTTTAAAACTCATTGTATATACGTCTGTGAGGAGATGGGCTGGTTGCAGGAAAGACTATGGGTAACTCAAGTCCTCAAATGAATTGCCTTTTCCTCTATTAAAAGTCTCAAAGTCAGCCAAGCTTTATCCAGGTATAAAGGTCAGATTGACATCCCAGTCATGGGCCTCAGTCTTCTTTCATCTTGTATCCTGGCCTTTGCCCTCCCTTTACTTCTTTTGCTTCAGGAGCAGCCATGCCTGATGTGCAGAATTTCACAGCCAGGGAGGCAGCAGCTCTTCACATAAAATTGCAGAATGTGCTGCTAAAAGTATTATGGGATTTTAGTAATTTGGCATCTATAAGAAAGGTTAAGAATATAAAAGCAGGCTTAACTGGGTCAGGGCAAAAATCAGCCTAGCACAATATCCATGCTCAAACATTGACCAAAAGAAGAAGCCTGGGGAAGAACAAGTTCAGGAATAAAAATATATACAATTTCTCCCCCTCTACCACTCAAACTTTAAGGTCAGCGACGTTCTGACCTAAGATAAATGACATTTCTGCATATTTATTAAGCCTCAGTAGCTTTCTTTTCCAAGCACTTTCCAATTTCCCCTTGAAGCCACATGACCATCCTTTGGCAAGTAGTGCCAGGACTCCACTGTGTGTTACATGAAGCCTTTGCCTCATTTTGAATCTGACTGCCAGTACTGCCATTGGATGCCTCTCAGTTTTGCTTTGGTGGAGACAGCAAGCACCTTTCCCTTTCTCACTCTCTGTGTCACCTTCTCAAAGACAGCTATGTATTTCTCTTTCAATGGCTCTTTTAAAGAGTAAAAAGTCCCAGAATAGTCAAGAATTCCTCACAAGGGAGCTGTTTAATGGCTTTGATGATATTGCTCCAATGCTCCTATGGGACAAAAGAACTTAAATTGAAAAACAATCTCAAGACATGGCTAAACATTGGATTCATATTGTGGAAAGAAAAACTTTCTCTGTTGCTCTCTGTTTTCCTAGTATTTTGTGTGCTTTTGGACTGCTACAATACCCTGAGCTGGGATTTTCATAGGGTGTCTGTTGTGACTGTCAAGGCCTGAGATACAGCTATTAGCATCCTGCCCATCATTTCACATGAAGGTGTTACGTGAAGCTTGAGGGTGTTGTTCCCAGGATGAGGATGATGACTTTTGTCCACAACAAGTTTCTTCTTCTCAGAAATTCACCCGTGTAAGGTTGCTCAGTAAGGCTGAGTGATTTCCACTATAATGGTAGATGAAATTGCCAGCAAAACAGGAGTGAAAAACAGTTCACATGAAGACATTTCCCACATGAAAGAGACCTTTGGATTCTTGCTCTGCTAACTCCATGAGTTAATGTGGATGGAGTTTGGCCCTGTGCCTCTGGAGTATAAATATTAAATAAGAGCTCCTAACATTAAAGAATAAACTACAGTCCTCTTTCCAAGAATCCAATACAGGGAATGGAAGCAAGGTGTGTGTTGCCTTTCCATGATTTTCGGGTCTCATTTTTTTCCCATCAGTCACAGAGGAAAATTGACACTGCCATGCAGTGCCATGTGTTTCCACCAATCCTGTTAAATCCCCTTCTTCTGTTTCCATTTCATAGTCTTCTCTCTTACTCCTGACAAGTTCCAGAGCAGGGGCAAAGCCTCACCAACTCAGCATCCACTTTTTGCTGGGGTGCTGAGCTCTCAGTGGAGAATGTGCAAGGAGCACTGGCTGCAGTCCTGAAGACAGAGCCACTGGAACCTTCATTCACCTGACCCACAGGACAAGGGTGATATCTTGGTTCTGTGGCAGGGGCCAGCAGCCTGAGCCTGTGACTGTGGGGTCAGTCACAGTCTGTAGGTGGGCCAGTGGATGTGGGCCTTTGCTGTCCCAAAAGGAAATGGTTTGCTGTGACCTTGAGGTTCATCTTTGCACCTTGGCTGGCATGCAATGCTTAAATTAATGATGAAGGAACAGCAATGCTTTGTCCTCACATAAAATCACATTTATTCATTGCTAGTGGAGACTTGTTTCTCTACCTGAGATTTTATTGGGTGTGAATGCATCTCTGGGCATTGCATCCCGGACACATTGGTGATAATTCAGCATGCAGACAGTTTACTCCAGAAAGCAGAACAGAAACTACCTGGTCTGCTGTCTCATAGAAAAAGGATTTCCATGTTCCTCTCCCCTTGCTTAATAACTTTAAAAGCAGATAATTAAAAATATCAAAAGCAAGTATCACTGTCTCATTACACTCCTCATTTAAATGAACATAATGTGGCAAGAAATTATTTTGAACATGAAAGAAATAGACAAACCAGCCTAAGAGTGGACCAGTCCAATTTTTTAATTTTGTAGTAGAGAAAGAAGACCTAAGTCTTAAGAAATTTGGGAAAAAAAAGAAGGTATTTTAACATAAGTAAAGGTTTAAAATAATAAATGCATTGGGTATATTTCTATGATTAACTGGCAGTGTAACTTTATTTATTTATTTTTTTTGTTAAGTATAACTAAGGCTGCTAATAGAATAAGCACTTTTGTTTATAGTTTGCTGTACCTTAAATAAGAGTCTTGTCTTGGTAATTGCTCATGTTTCAGTGTTGAAGTCATTAAATAACACTTTTGTCAAATTAAATTTTTAATCTAAAAGGAGGCTTATTATCAGCATGCCAGCATTTCCTTCCTAAAAATGAGTGCTCATGTACTTTACTGAGGCAATACACTTGAAGAGATAATGGGAAAGAGATGGAACAAAAAATTATGTAATTGGACAGTGTTTCTGGGAGTGAAAATCAGGTCTCCTGCCTTTTTTTTTTTTTTTTTTTTTTTTTTTTTTTTTTTTTTTTTT